>JAJMEC010000093.1:0-68577 GCA_030573955.1 Yamadazyma triangularis | reverse complement strand
AAAAAAAAAAAAAAAAAAAAAAAAAAAAAAAAAAAAAAAAAAAAAAAAAAAAAAAAAAAAAAAAAAAAAAAAAAAAAAAAAAAAAAACAAGAAATTTTATAATAGGAAAAAAAAGAAAGAAAGAACAAAAAAAAAAAAAAATTTCAAAATAAGACTATTGTTTTTGCGATGAGTTATTACTTTCCCCAAATCGACTAACCTATTGGCCGGAAAAGTATACTTTTCCGATATTCGTTCAACGGGTATTTAATCGGAACTGAGGTTTTTTTGGGTAACATAAAAATCACTTTGATCAATTGACTCAAGTGTGCAGTGCCATGTTGTACATTACTAAATGAATAAAGTCAATTGGTACAAGAAAAAAAAAAAAAAAAAAAAATAAAATAAAATAAGTCTTTATCTCTCTTTAATTGGAAGATATTCAAGGCGATCAATTCCCTATTTAAGGTTGGTCATTGCTTGGGTAAAACTAGGAAAACTTTTTGTTGATGTTATGTTTCTAGAAGAGCCCTTCCTAAACGAGAAATAGGATTATGCACATCGCTAACGCTGTCCCTATGAGACTTTAGTGGTAACAATTATATCTAAAAGATCAACAATCTGATAAAATTTTTGGTAACAATAAAAACGGGTATTGTTCCAGTGTTTTGTATCGGGAGATGGTAGTTACGGGGAGGGATATAGATGGGTTGTAATAGTAAGTAGTAGAAAGAGATAGTAGAAAGAGATAGTAGCAAGAAATAGTAGCAAGAAATAGCAGCAAGAAATAGTAGCAAGCTACATTAGAAGTGAACCTATACTATAGCTTTAGCTAACAAATTAAAATGTTCTATTATAACTTCATCATCATAATTGCAAAATAATGTCTTATAGTGTAAATGTCACATCAATAACTTTAGATTATGCCTGGCTAGCTCAATCGGCTAGAGCGTTTGACTTTTACTAAGTAAAGGTTATCAAAAGGTTGCGGGTTCGAGTCCCGCGTCGGGCTCTTTTTTTGTACTGCTTTTATTTTTAATAAAAGCTGTTACTTTTCCTTTTTTTTTAAACTAAAACGGTCAATTGACTGAATAACCTATCAGAAGTAATATAGTGTTCCTCCCAACATGCCAAATTTCTATCGTAGCATATTATTACTACAATACTCACCACAACATAACATTACCCCAACCCCATTTTCATTATTTTATTATGCTAAATACTACAACATGTAGAAAAAAGTAGATCTTGGTTTTATCTTTTCTCTCTTTTCTAATTTGTTTTATCTTCCTACACTATCAATGATTCCTTGGTTTCATATTCTAGTTATAATACTAGGAATACTGGCGTTTTTATTCGGTATAATCATGTTAACTGCTCCATCTCTGAATGGTAATTCCCATCACGAAAGTCTACATTTGCTGCAAAATAGTGAATATATTAACCAACAAATGTCACCCTATTTAAACCAAGACACTCAAGGTAACAATAGATATGTTAATATAAGTTCTACTAATCGTGGTATCATTACTGATGATTTAATCAGAGAAGTGTATAACATTCGGGAACCACCTCCAGCTTATGAATATCCACCAAAATATCAACTTTAAGGTTGAAAGTTTATATTATATAATTGTTAACCACATAAAACATAAAACTCTTTTAATAAATTCATTTCTCCTATCAATTTCATATCAAACAATAATGGGTAATGTTTCTATTACTTGAATAGTTATAATACTTTAAGAGCCGTGCGATTTCTTCTCTCAAATCATGGATTCTCCAGTAATTGTGTCATTAGAAGAACTTATAAAAGGAGTGGATGATACCAAATTGCATGAAGCTTTTGGTCCAAATTCCTTGGGGATTATTGTTGTAAAGGAATTACCACAATATTTTCATGAATTACGTTTAAAAGTGTTAAAATCTATATCTTTAGTAGCCAATCAAGATCAACAAGAGTTGGAAAAACTTGAAAATGAAGAGTCTACGTGGCTTACAGGATGGAGTCGAGGAAAAGAGAAGTTGGCATCTACTGGATTACCTGATTTCAATAAGGGATCGTACTATATAAATTGTGCTTTCCATAATCAAGATGATTTGGATGGTCCCTATAAGGAAATTTGTGACCAATTTCCTGATTTCAAAACCTACACTAATCCCAATATTTGGCCTGATGCCAAAAAGAAAGGACTTGAAGACTTTAAACCTAATGTTAAACAGCTATGTAATTTGATTATTGATATCGGGGCTAAAGTGGCTTACAATTGTGATAAGTATATCTACAATACTGTCAAGGATTATGATCCCAATTTCCTCCAGAGAATTGTTAACACTTCTACTTGTACCAAGGCTAGATTACTACACTATTTCCCTAGTCAACAAACTATTTCCAATAATGATGATGATTGGTGTGGAGAACATGTGGATCATTCCTGTATCACTGGATTAACATCAGCCTTATTTATAGATGAATCTAAAGGTATAACAAATGCATTGGATAAGAATCCTGATCCCGACGCTGGTTTATACATCCGTAATAGACAAAATAAAGTGGTTAAAGTCAATATTCCTCCTGATTGTGTGGCGTTTCAAACGGGATCTTGTCTTGAAGAAATCTCCAAACATAATTTTAAAGCCGTTCCTCATTATGTCAGAGGGACTTCATTACCAAATATCTCCAGAAATACTTTAGCTGTTTTCTGTCAACCGGATTTGAATGAAATGGTTAATGATCAGGAGAATTTTGCTCAATTTACCAGTAGAATTTTGAGTGAAAACCATTAGTATTTATAGTGATATTTAGTGATATTTATAATATTTATAGTGATATTTATAGTGAAACAAACAGAAAAATTGCGAAATCTGAAAAAACTATATCACTTATGAATGTCATAAATGACTTGAAAGGAGACACAAATCTTCTTCACAGTCAAATCCCAACAGATAACAATGATGTCATAGCATTATTAAGGAAATTACAACAACCGAAAACTTTTTTTGGCGAAAATAATTACGATAGAAGACAACGATTAATAACAGTTGTAAGTGAGCTTCCTCATACTGAGTTCAATGATAATATCCAAGTAGACAATGATGTTGGTATGGAAGAAGGTGACGATGGAAAAGGAGATTCAGAAGACTCAGAATCAGACGATGAAGAATTCTATACCCCTGGGCCTCCAGAATTGCTTGAATGTAGAAAGGATATATTGAAGTATTCACTTCATCAAGCCCGAACCAGAATAAACAACGAAAAACAACAACAACATGACACCGACTTCATCAAAATACTAAAACATAGAAGAAATATAAACCACCAGCTAAAGAAAACTGAATTGTTTGGTACACAACTAGTCAACAGCCAGAGACCACTATCGTCAATAACATATTCTCCTGATAATAAACTCATAGCTTGTGGTGGTTGGGATGGTTATTTGTATATATTTGATGACCAACTACAAACTAAATTCCTGGAAAAACAACATACAGAAAAAGTTGGAGGATTAGATTGGAAAAATGACCTTCTTATCACCGGAGGCAATGAAGGGAAGATTAACTTGTGGAATATAGACCCAGAGTTAAAGGTAACAAACTCAATTGATGGCCATAATGCTAGGATTACAAAAACTCTAATCCATCCCAATGGTAAGTACTTTGCTTCCACATCGTTTGATCAAACATGGAAGCTCTGGGATCTTAACTCTAATGAATTAGTCCAACAAGAAGGACATCTGAAAGAGATCTTCTCAGGAGCTTTCCACCCTGATGGTAGTATTTTTGCTACAGGTGGTCTAGATGCTATCGGGAAGCTATGGGACCTTAGAAGTGGTCGATTAATCAACAACTTAACCAGCCACATTCAGGGTATTTATTCCATGGATTGGTCCCCTAATGGCACCTATCTTGCTACAGGAAGCGGTGATTGCTCTATAAAAATATGGGATCTTAGAATGTTGGATAATAGACACGGTATAAACAATAAACCCGAGTTGTTTTCTATACCCGCTCATAAGAAACTTGTTAGTGACGTCAAGTTCTACTCCAATAACAACATCAATTCTCAATCATTAACTCATCCTGTGACCGATGAAAACAACAACAATCCCCAAACCCTTTCTGCTAATGGCCAGTTCTTGGTGTCTACTTCCTACGATAACACCATGAATATCTACAGTTCTGATAACTGGATCAAAGTAGCTGAATTGTCTCTTAGTGATAAAGGTATGGCTTGTAGTATCTCTTCCTCAGGCACGTCCATAATAAGTTGTAATTGGGATAAAAATTTAAATTTGTGGTCAATACCCCTGAACTAATCCTCTTCTGCATATAGTCATTTGTAAAATATTATATTTTGTATATATCTTTTACGATAAGACGAAGACACTACTTATCGCTTTAGTTTAAAGGCCTTCGCGAGGAGTTAAGTTAATTTTCTTTGTGTATCAACAACTATGAACTTACTACGGATCTTAGACAGTACACCGGAGCCGCCCATAGTTGACTTACATTTAGAAAGTGTAAATGACAGTGGAGAGTACAACTTAGCAACGCCAATGTATGAGTTTCAAAAAGAACTTACTGATCAGATTGTGTCGTTACATTATAGTGATATCTTGAAGTACTGTGAGACTAATGATAATACGGAGTTGATAGTAAAGTCTTTGGAAATATGTATTGAGAATTGTTTGTTGGTGAGTTCTCATCCGTATTTACTTATAACTCATTACATGCCGAAAAATCTACTTCAAAGAGATATGGCGTTGAAATTAGCCGAGACTAGTGGGAAGTTTAACGTGTTGAAGGATTTGATTAATGTGATTTCTGTTCAGTGTAAGGTGTTAAAACGTGATACTCACGTCGCCGTGGTCATGGATAATACTAATAGCAAGAGTTTTGATCTTATTGAGTCTCTTTTGATTGGTCATTTGGGTAATTCTATAAAGATTAAACGGTATATTGGGAACTATCTTAGACGAGATCATAAAAAGAGTGAGTTAAATAATTCTAATTTGACGGTGCATCTTATTCCTCCTCAAGCAGATGGAATAAAGGAAGATTTGACGATAATCCCTTTTGATTTACTTGTAATTTTCGATAGTAAAGTTAATCTTGAAACTGAGTTTATTCATAAGCTTAAGACCAAATCAAGTAATGAGAAAGCCTGTGTGATAAAATTAATCCCCATGTTAACTATAGAGCATTGTAAATTATATTATGAATCCAGAAAACAAGACCCTGATTATTTATATAAATTGATTTCGTCTATTGTATGTCTTAGAGATCAAATAGGTATATTACCACCCGATATTTTCCCGATTTATAATCAAGGACTTAATTATTTATCGAGTTTTTTCCATAAATTATTATCAACTAAATCTTCCACCGGGTTCCCCACTTGGCCATTACCTGAATTACCTTCTATACCGAATTTTTCTTCTATAGACGTTGAAAAATCGTTATTAACTGAAGTTCATTTCCATTATACTCCCTATGATGCTGATAGTAATACCGAAGAAGAAAAACCAATAAAGAAATCTTATTATGAATCTAATAGACTCCAACTGAATTATATAACAAATCCTTTAACTAATAACTATGATAAATTAATCGGAATCTTCAATCATGTTTCCACGAAAATTAACGATAATCCCAATTTTTTAACTCATAAATTAATCATGCAAATTAATGATGTCTATTCTAACTATGAGATTGCCAAGCAAGAATACCAACATTACATAAGATTCAATGAACCCGAAAGACAACAAGAAAAACTAGGAAGAAGAGAACATGAGCTTAAAAAAGTTCTTGCTAATATATTAAGTGATGTTGATCATAATACCTTAAGAATTGAATCTAGTAATAAAAAGTATTTGAAAAAACAAGAAGAAATTGAAGCTATGAGAATTGAACTTGAAAAATTGAATGAAACAATAACTACTTTCACTAGTTCAATAGAGGATAATTCTATTGTTAAAGTGATTGAAAATCAAATAAAAATTTGGGAATTAAGAGCTAATATTAAAACCACCATAAATAAAATTAAATCCAAACATGAAGAAAAGAGTTACATGAAACAAGAATTAGATAATTCCACTGAATCCATTAAACAATCACAGAGACAAATTTTTGAATTAAAGGAATATAGTACTAATTTAAGTAAAAGACTTGAAAGCTTTAAAGAAAATGATGTTGAAGAAAACAAAAAATTTGTGTTTGAAAGAAACACTTTAATTGGGAAAGTGGTCAAGGAAAAAGAAAATAATGAAGAATTAAAGAAGAAATTAACTAAAACAATGAAGTATTTAAAAGATACTTCCCATTTGAAAAAACGCAAGAATAGAGGTATTACCCCTAAATAGAATATATATATATATATATACATACATATACGTAAAAAGTGATGATTCTGGTAATTCATTTAAAAGGTATAAATGGGCATTTCTGACCTTATACCATCTAATATTAATACATTATTTATGGGAGATTCTTTTCTACCAAAGTATTGAATGATATCTTGAGCTAAGCATCCACCAAGGATTGCACTAGTAGGAGCAAATTCAGTATATTTTTGATTAAGAAACATGTTTAAATATTCATCAGTAATAACCGATGATGGTATATCTAAAACTTCACAAGTTTCAATCAGTTTTTGACGAAGACTATTCACATCTATTGAAGCATTACGATCAAATTCAAACAAACTCATAATTAATGGTAACGTTGGTGATAGTCTCTTGAATTGTCTTCTATTTAATTGGTACTTCAATTTCTTAGACGTGAATATTTCCTCAATTGCAGGATAAGTATCCTTTATGGTCAAAATCTCTTTATTCTCCGATTTATCATACTTAACGTCGGTTATTAGTTTATGAAGATTAATAGGAGTATTAGGCTTTCTAAGTTGATTACCAATATCTTTTGAGTTTTCACTAACATGTTCAATTAAATCATTTATAATATAACCAAACATTCCGTGTAAACCAGCAACATACATAGGAATATTGAAATTTCTAGTTAGTTGATTCAATTTAATGATTTGTGGTTTCTCCAATTCAGTTCCAATGATCAAATCAAACTGCTTAAAAAACTCACTATCACTTTCAAGCAACTCTTCATAACTTTTGGTATTGATTTTAATATCAACTCTATTATTTAATTCTTTAATGTCATCAATAACGTGTGGCAATTTCATTTGTCCAATAACTTCATCATCATTAGGTAAAAAGAATTGAGCAGCAAAGTCTTCTTCTTTTATAACTGAATTGTCCAAAATCTCCACGGAACTAATTCCTCCCAACACCAAATTTTTCACTATTTCCATTCCCACACCTCCCAAGTTTATTATCAATAGTTTGGCTGATCTTAATCGAAGTTGAGTTCCCATCCCCCACAATCTTATCTGCCTATCATATAAGGCAATTTCATCTATAAACTGTTAGTAAAAGAAAAAAACAAAAACAAAACCAAAATTCATTCCCAATCCAATATTATGGTATAATATCTCTCTTGCTTTGTGTCACATACCTTTAGTCAATTTCTCGTCCATAGTTTCAATAAAGAAGTTACAAAATTAATATTGATATCATCGCGAAATGTTCATTTAAAAACTAAAATTATATAGGTGAATTAAACATACTTTACTCAAGAAGAGCCGGAAACAACCAATTTTTGTAAGTGACTCATAAAGACTTGTAAAGAAACATCATCAGTTAAGACAACAGCACCATTTCTAACTAAATCTTGGTTATTATAAGTAGTGGAAGGATTCAATTTGGAGTATAAGAATCTAGCCTGAGAACCACCTTCTTCAGTATCAATGAATCTTGGTAATGGGAATCTGTCGACTAATAATTCAGCAGCTTCTTGTTTTGGTTCTTCTAATAGAGTCTTGAAGTTTTCATATTCTGGTTGATCTTGATAACCGGCTTTTCTCCATTCACTAATGGTTTTACCATGGAAGATTAATATATGGAAGAAGGTATCTAATAATAAGATGGCATCATCTCTGATAGATACGGAATCTAGTAAAACGGCTTCAGGTTCACTATCCAAGGAGAAAGACGTCAAAGTTGGTTGAATCATGATCAAGGAGTTATTAGTATTTTCTGTCAATAAAACATGTCTGTAAAATGCGGTTTCATCAGGGGAATTATTGAATACTTGTAAGAATTGAGATCTTCTTAAGTAATAGATGAATTGAGGATATAAAGAAAATTGAGGACTTAATCTAAATGATTCATCCATATCTTTTCTATAATCAGCAAATTTCTGACATAACCGAATCAACATTCTATCAACCCATCTTAATACATCAGCACCATCATCTTGTTCTGATTTGAATAAGGTAACTCTTGACATTATAACGGCAGCAGCTTCTTGATCAAAGGATTGGGTTAAAACTTGTTCATCTCCAGTTAATAAATTAGATACGGTAGTAACTCTTAATCTATAAGTACCAGAACTATGTTGATAATGAGTTATAAATTGAATAAAACTTTGAGAATTGGGGGCTAATGGTTGAGTATTAGCTATATCAAAAAAGATAGCATAACTATGTTGAGGTGATAAAGCACATAATCTATATTGAGAAGAACCACCAATACCAACTTCATTTTCAGAAACATTAGCTGTTTTAGCATTTAAGGAAGAGGCATGACCAATTAAACCACTAACCTTTAATTCTCTTGAAGTTTTAATATCCATTGTACCACTAAATCCCATGGATAAATAACCTTCTTCATCTTTATTAAATAATCTTAAAAAGGATTGTTTAAAAATCGATGTAGTAAAAGCATCAGATAATAATAATGCACCACCAGTTAAATTACTTAATTCTTTCATTTCTAAAACCCCAATTTGATCTAAACATCCAACAAAAACATCAACAATATGACTATTTTTAACAACTTTTTCAGCAATTGATTTATAATACTTATTAGCCTTTTTGAAATGTTTAGCATTATCTTTATCAATATCAGAATGAGATCTAATTGGTTCTTTTAATTTGTTCCCCACAATTAAACCAGGATCTAAAGTACATGGACCACTAGCGAAAAGCATAATTCTAGCCCCAATATTAGGGAAAGTACATCCCAAAAGATTAGCAGCAATATTTAAAGCCGATCCAGTACATCTTAAAGATCTATCACCATTAGCAACAGGCCAAGGATCTTTAGTTAAATTTTCCAAGATTGTAGTCAATTGAAATTCAATTTCTTCAAGGGGTAAGAAAAACCGATTTAATGAATTACTAGAATTAAAACTGGATTGAATTTGATTGATGTTTTGTAAAACGGGTTTATTTAACATTTCAGTCACTTGTTTATCAGAATAAACTTTATCCCCTCTGAAAATATAAGACTTGTTAATAGATTCACTACCCAAATCATGAACTTTAACCATTGTACCATAAGTGATTAATCCAATCAAGGCATTTGGTGGTAATAAATTAAGGGATACAATTAAAGAATCTTTTAATGCTTGTAAATTATCATCATCTTGACACAAATCAATACAGAAAAGAAAGATTGGTGGTGAGGGTACCGGTCTAGAAGTGATATATTCAATGGTAGAACTATTAGAATCCAATTCAATAGGTAAATTATCTTGACTAATTCCTTGATAATGAGCTGGTAATGGGTTTCTAGACCCACATAAAGGACACGACCATGATCCCGTTGGATCAATGGAACAATAAGGATTCAAAATGGCTCTACAACTTTGATTCATACAAAAAATAGGATCATATTGAGCAATTGGTAAAGTGTACCGTTCTCTAGTTGTTAATGGAGAATATAAACACCCCATAGGAACCACCACTTTATTGGCTTCCATCTTCGTGGAAGGGAAAGTATTCCAACTGAATCTGATACCGTTAAGATCTTCAGCTTCTTCAAAATCCATTATTAAAAGGTGTTAAAACGTTTGAGAATAGGTTTAACGAAGGGAATTGATTTTAATTTACGTGTTTGAAAAGTTTTGACAAAAACAAAACGTCGAGGAAACCGCGGAGTCACGTGAAGGGAGTGGGATCAATATTTGGAGAATTATTGAATCAAAAGAGAAGATGGAATTCCTACAAAAACAGGAGACTTTTACTGTTAAAAAACAACTTGTTTAATGATATATATTATCTTTTAAAAAATTGTGGATTGTTTACAGAATCTGAACATTCTACAATTTTGGTTGGTTGACTTGAGTCAATAACTTACCTGGTTTCTTCTCACCAGTGAACATGGTGTACCAAATATCAGGAATTTTTTCAAAGTCACTTGGATCCTTAGATAAGTCATTTAAGGAGAAACTATCATCATCAACCCTGATTTTACCTTCTTGGACCCAACCAAGGATTCTTTCAATGGCGGTTGGGAACTCGTTTGTATAGTTAAGAACAAGGAAACCATAGACAGTTAAACTTCTAATGGTGATAGAACCATAGTTGTAGACAGCCAGTTTTTCTTTATCATCATAACCAGCTACAGAACCACAAGCAATGATTTTACCACCTTTTTTGATTAAAAGCATCATTTGGTCCAAGATAGGACCTCCAACACCATCAAAGTAAACATCACAGTAACCGTCTTCACCTAAAGCAGATTTCATGTTTTTAGAGAAGTTAGCTTCATCTTTATAGTCAACACATTCATCAGCACCAATAGACTTGACGTAATCACATTTGGCTTTACCACCAGCAATTCCAACAACTCTTTTAGCACCAATACAATTCTTAGCTAATTGAACACACATAGATCCAGTGGCACCAGCAGCACCAGAAATAACAACCACATCATCTTTTTTCAATTGCACCACATTGAAAAATGCAACATAAGCAGTAAGACCAGTGACTCCAAGGTAATCTAAATAAGCAGTCAAAGGTAATGGACCTTTAGGAACTTTATTGAAAACAGCTTCAACTGGCATAACTGAGTAATCAGCCCAATTAAGAGTAGAAAACACCAATTCACCAGATTCATATTCACTGGATTTAGACTTGACAACTTCAGCTAAACCAAAAGATCTCATAGGTTCTCCTTGTCTAATAGGTGGAACATACATAGCTTCAGCAGGAATACCCTTTTGAATCCAAGCTCTTTGACTAGCATCATTACTAAAATAAAGAGGTTTAAGTAATAATTGATTATCTTTTAATTCGGGAACAGTTGTCTTAACAATCTTAAAAGTGGAGTCTGGGGATGACTTGTCTAAGTTAACTCCAGTAACTGGAGAATTGTTGATAATAAATTGTCTTGATTCCATAATGTTTTTATTTTTTTAAAGAAAAAAAAAAAATGTAAAGTAAAGAAAAGTAAAGAAAAGAAGAAAAAAAGTCGTCGCAGCTTCCTATATTTAACCGATGACAACGATTACAAATCAAAGCAAGCGAAATTAAAGTGGTTCTCAGTTATACTTCCGAGGAAGCTAACGGAAATATAAACCGCCGCCGGAAATATGTAATTTCGCGGAATTCGGCAAATGAGGAGAGAAGAGGGTGAAGAAAGTTTTACTGAAAAAATGCATCTGAGAAGTATTTCTGAAAAAAATGTAAAATGCATCTGAGAAATAATTCAGAAATACTTCTGGAAAAAATACAAAATGAATCTGAGAAATAATTTAGAAATACATCTAAAAAAAGAAGAAAAAAAAAAAATTACATCTGAGAAATATTTTTGAGAAACACTTCTCAGCAACACTTCTCAGCAACACTTCTCAGCAACACTTCTCAAACATTTCTCAAACATTTCTCAAACATTTCTCAAACATTTCTCAAACATTTCTCAAACATTTCTCAAACATTTCTCAAACACTTCTAAACACTTCTAAACACTTCTGAAATGACAAGATGTCAAAGCATAATGTGCAGGCCTCAACTCCAATGACAGAACTAAGCCTAGTGAATCTCACGTCCAACCTCGCACCTCCGGTTGTAGTAATTGTCCGAAGCTTTCGGAGATTCGAACCTACCCCAGATTTCAACCATTACTATGATCAAGTCCATTGTTTGGTATAAAAAACATTAGAAACCGTCAAAAACCTCAGATCTACTACTTAACTCTAAATGGTAAACTCAAATCATCATTATATTATGTTTACAGTCAATGGTGTCTATTGACTATGACATCATAGTTGTCATATATATACTTCATATACTCTGACAATACATTCAATATGGAATATATGATTTGGATGAGATTTTTCAATAAAACTCTTTTTTCTTTAAATCGTAGATATCTTTTTTTTCTTTATTATTAATTCCAGCACTATTTTTCACCCACCATTCCTTATATTCCTAACATCCCTTATTCAACGTCCAATTGGGTGAGAAAAAGTTGGGAAAAATATTAGAAAAGTAAAAGAAAAAAAAAAAAAAAAAGAAATAGACTCCGACCTTGAAAATACCTTTCAACTCAGAAATTACTCCATTCATTAACTCATCATACAAGAAATGAACTTTTCGGAACCGGAAGAGCCGAAAGGTGAAAAACAAGAAGTTAAACTATTATCAAATGGAAAGGTAATGAAGGTCCAAAAGGCAAGACAGAGAAAGATTCTCAGTTGTGTTTATTGTCATTCAAAGAAGATCAAGTGTTCTCGACAATTTCCTACTTGTAACAATTGTGATAAGTTGGGTATTGATTGTAAATACTTTGTTAATGAAAGAGTCAGCAGAGGCGGTAAAAATGGTACTCCTACGGCGGCTACAAGTGCTAATAGTAGTAACCCCGGAAGTAGTGGTAGTACCCCAATACCTAAGCCTGCTAACCCCGATGTTGATATGTCGACTTTAAACAACACTAGAACCGATTTAGGATACTCTACTTCTAATTCTCCAATTCAGGATTCCCTTAGAGTATCGACTGAACCTCAGTCTGGTGATTCCGAACCCTTTGGCGCCACGTTTGCCTTAGGTCCAACGCCAAGTTTCCCCAATTTACAAGGTCTTCAACTGATTCAAGATAATCAGATTCCACAGCAGATTCCACAGCAACTTCCACAACAACCACAGCCTCCACAACAACCACAACAACCACAACAACTGTCAAATTCAAAGTCTAAACAAATACCGAACCTGATGGGTCAACCATCAACTATACACGTTCCAGCACCAATACCGGTACAATCTAATGTTGGACAATCTTTACAAAATGGGGCCTCTAACTATCCAAGTCAACCATCACAATCTCCTCAACCCAATCAATTGCATAAATCTCACAGTAGATCCATTCTACAATTACCGGTAATGAACAGCTTTAATAATAATATTACTAACAATTATTTCAATAATATTAAGAATGAAGAGCAATATTCGTTTAATTTAAGTTCTTTCCCATATAATAACATCCAGAATAATAGTGCCAAACTACTAAGTACCAATACTTCAAGTACTAATTTAATGGGTCAAGCAGCTAATCTTACTAGTCATAATAATAGTAGCAATAACATAAGTTCGTTGTTTCTTAAAAACCCATCTCATCTTTTAGCCCAGAACAATATCGGTTTAGAGACGGGTCAAAATCAATCATCAGCAAATTTAAATAAATCGGGGATGTTTGAAATTAGTGAAAATGTTCCTCAACACCCAAAAACGTTTTTAAATGGAACCAATCCTTATTATGATAATGTGAACTTATTGGATGAATTAGAGACTTGTATTCCTTCAACTAAAGAAAAATCATTTGATTTAGTTAATAGATATGTGAGTTCTGTTCATTGTTTATTACCGATTTTGGTGAATATTGATGATTTTGTTGAAGAACATGAAAAGTATTGGAAAGATTGTAATCCTTATGAAAAACAAACCAATAATGGATTAACGGATTTTAATTTAATGCAATTTTATAATTTATATTTCCCGGTATTATATTCGGCGGCCATCAGTGAATTTGAAGAATACGATAATTTATTATTAAATCATGATATTGATAAATATTTACAAGGATTTAGTAAGATTTGTCAACATTATAATTATCCTCATGGAATTAAATCAGTTCCATTATTAATGGGGAATGTTATTATTCAATCGGCTTCACCTAATCCTTCTACAATGGAAATTGCTCAAATAATAAGATATGCTAAATTTTTACAACTTGATAAAGATCCCGTACTTTCATTAGAAATTAAAAGTTTTGAAGTTATTCAATTTAGAAGATTATTATGGTGGGTGATTTTTGGCTTAGATTGTGCTTCCAGTTATGATTATTGTTTACCTCCAGTATGCAAATTCAATGAATTTAATGTAATGATGCCAAGTGAAGAAGAAATTGTTCATAATGATAAAGGTGAAGTCATTAGTTATCGATTAAATTTATCGATTTTATGTCTTAATGTTCGATTTAAATTCGATCGTATTGTCAATGATTTGGTTTATCAATTATACGGAGAACCATCAGCTAATATAACTATTGAAAAAATGAATGAAGTTAAACAACTGATTGTTCAGTATTTCTCCGAAATCCATTTATCCATTAATAATATGACTTATTATCATAAAATGAATCCACCTACTTCAGTAAATGAAATTAATCTTCAAAATTTTATTAAAAATCAAAGTTGGAGTTTTGCTGATAGAGCTTTAATGTTATTACATAAAAAATTTCTATTAAATGAATTTAATGGTGATGATAATTCTTCATTAAAATATCGTCCATCGAAATTGGAAAAAAGAGAAAGTAATTATAATATTCATTTAACTAAAGCCACCAAGGGGAAATTATCATTTGCCGAATTCGATGATACTTATCATCAAACTAGTGAAAAGAATATTATCAAGAATTTATTAAATTTTAAAAATTTAAATCTAAATCTAAATTTTAATCAATTTAATAATTATGATTTTTATGATTTGAATAATAACTTAATACCTTCAATTTTGCATAATTTTAATGATTTTTTAAAGTATAATGATTTCCTCAAGTTTGGTAGATATAATTGGTACGTTAAAAGAATAATTCCATTAGATTCATTGATTTTATTATTTCTTATTATCATTGTTAAATTTAAATTAGAAATGATTAAATTTAATGAATTAATCATTTATGTGAAATTAATTAATAAAACCTTATTTATTTTTAATCGAAAATGGTTTAAAAATGAAAAATATAAACGGATGTTATCATTAACCAATTTAACCTGGGAATATATTTTAAAGAAATTTAATATTTTAAATCTAATCAACAAATTTACCAATTCCAATTTCTCCATTTCTGGAGCCAGTAAAAATAAAATTTTTAACAAGTATGAATATTTTAATTATCAATTAACCGGATATATAAATACTACAGAATTATTTAAAACTATGGAAGTTCCTCAACCTATTTTATCAATGGAATTAATCCGGAATTTGAATGGTCAAAAGCAACATTATGAACAATCTAGAAGTCAACAAGTAAGTCCAAGTCCTGGTGTGGAAAGAAGATCAAATGGATCTAGCTCACCAGATTCACCACCAGGGGAACAAGTGAGTGCTTTAAAAAAAAAATCAAAAGCTGCAACCATAAATGGACAATCAAGACAGAATAAAAAAGCTACATTTGATCTTATGGATGATGAAGAATTTTCAATTAATGAAAAACAAGTTTTAAGTCCTAAAAATGATATGAATTTAATAGAATCTAATGAATTATTTTCAATTGAAAATGATTTCAAAATTACTAAAAAACTTTACGATGAAGTTGATCAAAGTGATCAAGAACTTTTACTTTTAAAAGAAAAAATTGAATTCGATTTAAGAAATAATTACGTTGATATTAATGAATATTGTGCTTTCTATATATCTTTAGAAAACATGATTTATGAAATGATTCAATTCATCGATGCTTAATTATTTATTATGTAAACTATTCACAATGTATATATTGACTATGCAAGCATGCAGAGTTTCAAGTATTATAATAAACGTCATAGAATGAGTATATCACTGATAACTATATTTTCATTGAAATCTTTACCTCATTTCACTTCATTTCACTTCATTTCACTTTATTTCACTTTATTTCACCTCATCCCTGTACCTCATTTCGGTGCCTCATTTCTGTATCATCATTCATCTCTCTATCTGTGATATCTAATGGATAATCTTCCCTATGATGTTATATTTCAGATTATTGATTATTTGCCAGAACAGATTCAACTCGAATTGGTAGAAGATACTCCAGTGGGGAAATATGTTTGTAATAAACTATATTCAACGATATATTTTGATTATAGCTATTTGGATTATGAAGTACGACCATATCTCACTCCATTTAAACCAACTTTTCGTAATGAAGAACATTTGGAAGGATTCTTGTTAAAGCATCCTTATTTTGAACCAAACATTCTAGAAATTCGGCAATGGATAATAAAACCTCTACATCATATATTAGAACAGTTCAAACATATCCGGGTTAAGAATCTTCGTGATGGTCCGACAATATCCACTTATACCTTAACTCTGGATAATGGGTGGTCGGGAAGATATATGGAAGAAGTTGAGTTTAACAAAACAAGTTTGACACATGATCTTATTTCCTTTGATTTGAGTGAAGAATTAAAGTCATTGAAGATGGATAAACTTTATGATTCCGTTGAACCAATAGCAAATTCTATTTTAAAATTAAGTCAGTTGAAATTTTTATCAATGAGTATATTAATTGATATTTCTTGCATGAAGAGTTTAGAAGAATTGTATATTAAGGATTACTTTAAACCTAAGTTTTTACCAAGACAGTTAAGAAGTATTTCCTGTCATTTACCAGACTTCTTGTTATTGAAACGCTTTGATAAAATTGGAGAATTCTTCAATTTAAATAGTTTATGTTTAGACATAAGTGATAACATCGATAATCCAACAGAAGTATTACAAGAAATGTTTGATAAACCTTATCCCAAATCATTGCAACATTTGAAAATCACGCTGATAGCTTATGATCAGCTAATAGAAATTTATAATATTGATATACCACAGTTAAAGTCATTGTCCTTACATTTTGGTTCTAAAATCCATTTTAACAACACTCAATTTCCTAAAGCTTTGAAGTCCTTGACTATTAAAGCATTGAATTCGCCAGTTAATCCTCAGGAACTGATGGAATTTCCTCCAAATTTATTGGAGTTAAAAAGTATTAACATAGGTCTACCAGAAGACACCAAACTTCCGTCATCTTTAACCCGTCTTCATATTGAATCTGAAATAAATCACCTTAATATCGGTCATTTAGTCCGGTTACTGGATTTGACATTGATATATGTACGAAACTATGATATGTTACCTCCTAATGTAAGCAATGTTAGTATTCGATCATGTAATACTCCAATATTATGTCATTCTGATGTGAAGGTCTTACTGGCACCAATGACTCGATCATTATTTTTAAGTCCTAATTTGTCGGTGTTGTCATTACTGTATTATAGTGGTGATTTATCGATAATGAAAAGTTTAAGAGCATTAAGAGCATTATCTTTATTCGATAAAAGAGGTTGGTTTAGTGAGTCGGAACCTTTAAGCTTTGATTTGCCTCCTAATCTTCGATATGCTTCCTTATCAGGGTTTAAAGGTACAGCTGATCAATTACCAAAGTCATTAGTGATATTAAAACT
Organism: Yamadazyma triangularis; assembly: GCA_030573955.1. NCBI lineage: Eukaryota > Fungi > Ascomycota > Pichiomycetes > Serinales > Debaryomycetaceae > Yamadazyma > Yamadazyma triangularis. The sequence goes on along the minus strand of JAJMEC010000093.1, from coordinate 51,021 downwards.
TGTAAGATCCCAATTAGATCAATTTCCAAAAGTAGTTGGTTTGGAAAAAATCGAATTCTTCGATGTTAAATTAGATGAGCCCATCTACAGTCTGTTACCTAATTTGATATCGCTCTCGATTGATAACGAAGAAAGTACTATTACTGATGTTGATGTGAGCAATATGAGAAGCTTAAGATATTTACAACTATGCCTAGTTGGTAATATAAAATTTCCCAAGATGTTAAGACAAAACTTAATAAATCCCACTATTTATACATAGTTAAGATATATAATGAATAATGATAACGAAAATTAATTCTACTACATTTCAAGAAAAAAAAAAAAAAAAAAAACTCCGGCTACTATAATAAATAATGAATATATTTACTAACTATTAAACAATAAATAAACAGGAATCAAATAATGTCACTTTTTTGGTTGTAGCTAAAATTAGCTAGAAAGAGAAGCCATCTTGTTTAATGCAGAACCATATTTGAACCATTCAATTTGTTCGCTGTTAAAAGTGTGGGTTAATTCAGTATCCCATGCTTCACTACCATCAGCTGGGTGAACTCTCATGCTAACATTCTTACCTGGAGCAAGGTCAGCTAAACCTAATAAACTGATTTCATCTTGAGGATCAATCTTATCATAGTCTTCGGCTTTAGCAAAGTATAATGGTAATAAACCTTGTTTCTTCAAGTTAGTTTCATGAATTCTAGCAAAAGATTTGGTAATGATGGCAAAAGCACCTAAGAATCTTGGTTCTAAGGCAGCATGTTCTCTAGAGGAACCTTCACCAAAGTTTTCATCACCAATAACAACCCATTTTTGACCAGAGTTTCTGTAATCAGTAGCAGTTTCTGGAACACCTTTGTAAACACCAGTGTAGTGATTTCTAACATTGTTAGCTTCACCATTTTCAGCATTAATAGCACCAATCATATAATTGTTAGAAATGTTTTCTAAGTGACCACGGTATTTCAACCAAGGACCGGCCATAGAAATATGATCAGTAGTAGTTTTACCAGCAGCTTTAATCAAAATAGGTAATCTTTCAGGATCCTTACCGTCCCATGGTTCGAAAGGAGTTAATTTTTGCAATCTATCAGATTCAGGGTTAATAACAACATCAACAGATGATCTATCTTCTGGAGGAGCTTGGTAAGTGTTAACACCAGCATCATAACCAGTTGGTGGTAAACCAACTCCTGATGGTTCTTTCAATTTGAATTCATTTCCATTAGCATCCTTTAAGGTATCAGTCATTGGGTTGAAACCTAAGTCACCGGTAAGAGCATAGACGGTACTCATTTCAGGAGAAGAAACAAAGGCGTGAGTAGCTGGGTTACCATCATTTCTAGAAGTGAAATTTCTGTTGAAAGAAGAAACAATAGTGTTCTTTTCACCCTTTTGAACATCTTGTCTATCCCATTGACCAATACAAGGACCACAAGCGTTAGCTAAAACAACACCACCGAAATCTTCGAAAACCTTTAATTGACCATCTCTTTCAATGGTGGCTCTAACTTGTTCAGAACCAGGAGAAACAGTGAATAAAGCTTTAGCCTTTAATCCATGTTCAGTAGCATCAGTAATGATAGAGGCAGCTCTAGTCATATCTTCATAAGAAGAGTTAGTACAAGAACCAATTAAACCAACTCTAACATCTAATGGCCAGTCATTAGCAATAGCGGTTTCTTTCATTTTAGAAACTGGAGTGGCTAAATCAGGAGTGAAAGGACCATTAACATGAGGTTCTAAAGTGTTCAAGTCAATTTCAATGACTTCATCATATTCGGCACCTTCATCAGCTTTTAAGAAATCATCTTTATATAAGTTGGCGAATTCAGCAATTTGAGATCTTCTAGTAGCAGATAAATAGTCAACCATAGATTTGTTAAATGGGAAAATAGAGGTGGTAGCACCAATTTCAGCACCCATATTACAAATGGTACCCATACCAGTACAAGAGAAAGTTTCAACACCAGAACCGAAATATTCAATAATGGAACCAGTACCACCTTTAACAGTAGTAATACCAGCTAATTTCAAGATGATATCTTTTGGAGAAGTCCAACCAGACATTTTACCAGTTAATTTAACACCAATAATCTTTGGTGCTTTAACTTCCCAAGCTAAATCAGCCATAACATCAACAGCATCAGCACCACCAACACCAATGGCTAATTGACCTAAACCACCAGCATTTGGAGTATGAGAATCAGTACCAATTAATAAAGCCCCTGGGAAAGCATAGTTTTCTAAAACAATTTGGTGAATGATACCAGAACCTGGTTTCCAGAACCCTAAATTGTATTTAGCACAAGCAGTACTTAAAAAGTCAAACACTTCTTTATTTAAGTCAATGGCTCTTTCTAAATCTTTTTGAGAACCAACTTGAGCTTGAATTAAATGATCACAATGAACAGTAGATGGAGTAGCAACTTGTGGCATACCAGCAGACATAAATTGTAAAATAGCCATTTGAGCAGTAGCATCTTGACAAGCAACTCTATCAGGTCTTAATTTTAAATAAGATACCCCTCTTTCAATATCTTGTTCATGAGGTTTATCTAAATGACCATATAATAATTTTTCAGCATAAGTTAAAGGTCTGTTTAATCTTTCCTTAACAATGTTAACATTTTCTAAGTTTTTTTTATAGTTGATGAATGAAAAGTCTTCCAATAAATTTTGGTTAACTTTAGAATCTCTGGTTAATCCAGCGGTAGCTAAACTTCTAACTCCACTGGCAACCTTTAAGTTTCTTCTAACGGATAACATTTTCACAATAAAAGAAAGAAAATTAAAAGTAAGAAAATAAAAGAGAGAGAAAACTCGAAAAAAATTTTTGGCAAGTTAATGGATTTATAAAGGATCATTTGTGTTGTCATTGGTCCTTTATATAATCCTTAGCCAATCAGGAGCAATAGGTTTATAATTGAGTGCACCCTCGAAAAAACGGTCGGAAATGATAACCGTGGTTACTGGAAGAGACCAGAGCAGGGGGTGTTAAGGGGTGAGGAAGTGAGGGGTTTTGTCGTTTAAAAGTGATATATACTGTTAATTGGCGGTCTCTAGAGCACTAGTAAGTAGTTAGATTTCTATTACAATAGCTATAACCCTTAATACCTCGGATCAAATGCTCCATTGCCACCAGTGAAGACGAAAACTTTTCACCCTCGGTAAAACCCCGGAATTGGCGCAATCTCCATGTTTCACAACTATTATGCGAATCATTTACCTAGGCTATTATTGGCTGACGGATTTCGGATCCGACGCTCGCACAGGGGTATCAAAGTAATATAATGAGTGGGGATGCAGCAATGGTCATAATGTAGTAATAAATGTAGTAAGGGAAAATTGCTATTTTGTGGTGATTATAGATAGGAATTGGTGTTGTTAAAAATGTTGAATTGGAAATAGTGATAGAAGAAGGGTTATGTGGTTAATGTTGATGGGAAGATATTGTTAGACATGAGAAGAGATTGTATGTTATAGGTCTAGGTTGGACCTAGGTCTTGGACTATTTCCCCGATGTGGCTCTAAACTAGGACTTATCTTCACCCGCACTCAACCCACCCTCGACCCACCCTCGACCCACCCTCGACCTAGCTTCCATTTCCCCTCCTTGACATCCTTCATTACAATCGCGAAATGGAAGCCATAGATCCGAAATCTCTATACAAAAAACACAATTATAATGGCTAGTGTAGCAGGTTCTAAATTCCAACAATTCATAGCTTCAGAAACCGGTCCTAAAACCGTCCATTTTTGGGCCCCAGTTCTTAAATGGTCTTTAGTGGTTGCTGGTATTAATGATATACAAAGACCCGTAGAAAAGATATCAGGAACTCAACAAATTGCCTTATTTGCTACTGGAGCTATTTGGACTAGATGGGCTGGGTTTGTTATTAGACCAAGAAATCCTTTATTGGCTTCTGTTAATTTCTTTTTGGGTGGTGTAGCTGGTTATCAATTAACTAGAATAGCTAACTGGAGATATAGTCAAGGAGATTCTGTTTCTCAGGTATTCAAATATATTGCTAGTGGTGATTCTGGTAAAGCTCCACAAAAGGAATAATTTTAAAGTTTATTTTTTTTTTTACGTTAATGTATTTTACGTAGATATTTATATACATATGCTTATTCGATCATGTCTACATCAGGAGTGTTGTCAGGAACTGGAGTGTTATCAGCGGGAGTGTTTTCAGGAGCTGGTGTGTTGTCTTTAGTTTCTGGATCTGCTGTACTATCTCTTTGTGGTTCGATATTTTGATCATGATCTTGTTCTTCATGATCTTGTTCTTCTTTATCTTGTTCATGATCTTGTTCTTCATGATCTTGTTCTTCATGATCTTGATCTTCTTGATCTTGATTTTGTTCTTCAACTTCCTGCTCCTGCTCCTGCTCCTGCTCCACTCCCTGCATCTCTTCCTCTTCTTCCTCTTCACTCTCCACCACCTTCTCTCTTTCAGTTTCCCTAATATGCCTAACTTCCTCAATCACACCCATTAAGCTGATATTCATAAACTTCTCTAAGCTAAGATTTCTAGCACTCCACTTTCTATTGACACTATTCAAGTCATTTCTTATCTTTATTAATATTTCATATTTTATTATTCTTTTTAATCTTAATCGATATTCGATATTAATTAATTGATTAAACATATCATAATCTATAATTGGTCTTTCTTCATTATCATTTTCTTGATTGTTGGATTTGTTTAACACAAAAAATTCATCTATTTGTATTTGTCTTTGATCATCATCTTTAATATACTTCATTAATGATCCATTATCATATTCCTTAATTGTCAATATTGATAACTTAATTTCCGGTAATTTAATCAATTTCAACGTCTTTTCGTATTCTTTTGTTATATCCTCCATCTCATAGTTAAGTTTCATCATCTTAGCCAACTTTTCATTATATTTGAATATATCATTATTAATGAATTCTTGGTTATTATTATATTGCCATAACTTAATATCTTTATGAATCTTATTCACCAAATAAGAATCTAATAAAAATTCCTTTTGTTTTAATCGAATACTTTCTTTATTATCTGAATCTTCTCCCAATGTCCTAAGCAACTCATCTGCTGACTCTTTTGTCTTTTGAAGTCTTTCTATATCAAAACTCATGATAATGATATTATTATGTCTTCTTTTTTTTTTCTTCACTCACTCACTTTTCTTCTGTTTTTCAAACCCCAAAAACCTGTATAGCGCGTTTGTTTTAACTATCAATCTCCAATGGATATAGAAGATACAACCAAACTAAAACATAATCTCTTGAAGGCCAATCAGGTATTGAGTAACTTGAATTTGTATCAGGCGTCTAAATGGTGCAGTGAAGCTATAAATGGGTTACCAAAAGTAATTGGTGATAATAAAGGGATGGAAATTCCGGCTAAAACTATGGATGAGAATGAGGTTTTAGATTACGATAAATTCATTATGGCCAGAAGTTATTTCAATTGTAAAGAATTTGATAGATGTTCCCAAGTACTTAATGGTTGTAAATCAGGAAATTCGTTGTTTTTGAAACTTTATTGTAATTTGATAGCTATTGATAAAAAGAATTGTGAAGAAACTGATGGATCAGTTAATCTATTTCAATTACCTCAAGGTAGTAATAGTAATAATCCTAATGATAATCATAATAATGATAGTGATTCTATAATTAATCAATCCAGTAGTTCCAAGGATCTTAATTCAAAATTGTCCAAGATTATTCAGGAAATCACTAAATTTCAAGAGTCTAATAATAAACCTAATGCTTTCCTTTATTATCTTCTGGGAGTGATTTATAATAAGAAAAAGAATTTTAGATTAGCTCAGCAAAATTTTTATAATTCCTTAAGAATATTTCCTTATAATTGGTCTTGTTGGCAAGAACTAATACAATCATTGACCACCTTTGATGAATCAATTGAATTTATAAATAAAATAAAATCATCTAAAAATTCATTATCAACTAATATCATGTTTAAAATTTTTGAAGTGGTTATTTTACAAGAATTTTATCAACAATCTCATGATTTGCATAATAAATTAAATCAATTAATTGATATTTTCCCCAATTTTGTCTTTTTAAAAGTACAAAAATTTTTAATCTGTTATCATTCTTTAGATTATTATCAAGCAGAATTGATTTTTGATAATATATTGGTTGACGATCCTTTGAGATTAGATGATTTGGATACTTATTCTAATATGTTATACGTCATGGAAAAGAAATCTAAATTATCATTTTTGGCTCAATATACTTCAACCATTGATAAATTTAAACCTGAAACTTGTTGTGTTATAGCCAATTATCATTCTATGAAGGGGGAACACGAAAAGGCAATTATGTATTATAAAAGAGCTTTGGTTTTAAATAAAAATTGTCTAAGTGCTTGGACTTTAATGGGTCATGAATTTGTCGAATTAAAGAATAGTCATGCTGCCATTGAAAGTTATAGAAGAGCTGTAGATATTAATCCTAAAGATTTCCGGGCTTGGTATGGGTTGGGTCAAGCTTATGAAGTCTTGGATATGCATTTATACTCCTTATATTATTATCAAAGATCAACAAATTTACAGCCTTTAGATAAAAGAATGTGGCAAGCTACAGGTAATTGTTATGAAAAGATTAATAAATTTGATGATGCCATAAAATCATTTGAAAAAGCTCTTGCCATAGATAATCTAAATAAAGCTAATGATTCCGGTAATGAAATCAATGGATTTGATCCTTTTATTTGTTATAAATTAGCCTCAATCCATGAAAAAATTGGTAAATCTAGAGATTGTTATAAGTATATGAAGTTATGTTTTGATCAAGAACTTGATTTCGGTATTACTGATGAAACATCAAAAGCCCGATTATGGTTAGCCAGATATTCTTTAGAGAATAAACGCTATGATGAAGCTTATGAATTAACTAAGGATTTAAATCATAATAATGCTCATGATATAGAAGAAGCTAGAGCTATTGCCAGAGAATCAAAGAATAGAATGAACAAATAAATGAATAAATAAATTATTAATGTATATTAAGTATTAAGAATCAAAGCAATGTATTAAGTTTTGAAAAGACCATTTAGTATTAATTAGTATAAATATTAAGTTTTGCAAGTTTCATATATTTCCATTTATTATAGTTCGTTTTTAATTTTGGTTTTTAGTTTTTAGTTTATTTTTTTTAGTTTTTTTTTTTAGTTTTTTAGTTTTTTTTTTTTTTTTTCAACTTTTATTTTGTTTTATGTATTTTGATTCATTCATAGTTTTCTAATTCAGTCTGTAATTTGTTCAAATCAAATTCATCCTTAATAGAACCACAAACTTCATCAACAGTATCACCAAGTGTATAGATTAACTTGGAGTATTCATCTTGAGATACACCTCTATTAATCATTACCAATAAATGAGGTTTGAAAATAGGCATGTTTTCATGAACCAATAAATTTTTAGATCTTGTTATCAAAATGTTTGATTTAGCAAGTATTTTATCTATGATCTTTTGTAATAAGAAATTTTCCAAATTATATTTTTCATTAAATGGATTAAGGAATTTAGCAGGTTTACCAGTCTTTAAGAAATTAAGATTACCATAATAATTAGGTAAAGACAAAGAAAGTCTATAATCATCTCTAAGACATAAATGAATAATAGATGAAGACTTATTGGATAATATTTCCATGAAAGGAGAAGAGTTTAATGATTTGGATAATCCAGTATAAGTGAAATCGATCAAATCATGTAAACCTTTAATAGGTAAAGAATAACCTTTAGCATCAACATTATCAGTAATTTCTTTAATTGATTGAGATACGGCTTTAGCACTATAAGGAGGTAAAGCAGCACTGAAAACGTAAGCAAGTGATGATAATCGTTGATGATGAATCATTGGAGTAACACCAACACAAAATCCACCAGAACTAGCAAATGAGGTTGCAAAAGAACCAATAGTAATAGCGATTTCGGATCTTGGAATATCAAAATGTTCAACCACACCTTTACCAGTTTTACCTAAAGTACCAACAGAATAAGTTTCATCCAAGAATATTCTATATTTGAATTTATTTTTCAATTCCACAATCTTTGGTAAATTAGTTAATTCACCAGTATTAGCAAAAAGACCTTCAGTAATAATAAATCTTCTTCTTAAAGGTTTTTGTTCATCTAAAGAAGGTTTAAGTTCAGACAAAATTTGTTCTAAATGATCCATATCATTATGATTATACCATTCAATATCACATCGACTAACAACCAAAGCTTTTTGAATAGCAAAATTAACCCCCGTGTCAACAACACATAAATCACCTCTTTTAACAAATGCTGGTAATACAGAAGTGGCAGAAACAAAATCTTGACCATATAAAATGGATTGTTCACCATCTAAATAATCAGCTAAATCTTCTTCTAATCGAACATGAGAATCTTGAGTACCATAAAAGTTGGGAGGAGAACAAGCACCAACACCAGTAGTTGAAATAACAGCTTTAGAAGCTTCCCGAATATTAGAATTTTCATTAAAATTCAAAAAATCAAATGATGCCAAATTAATAACATTAGATAAGGATTTACTTTCAATATTAATATGACTACCATTTTGACCTTTAAGGATTGGAATTGATTGTAATTGCCATTTTTCTTCTGGGGTGATTTCTTCAATTAAAGGTTTAGGATTCCATTCATTAATTAATTCATCCATTTCTCGTTGACTAAATTTAACTAATTCAGACTTATTTTCTTTTCTTTTGGAGGATAAAAAATAATGAATAGCAAACATAAATAATGCCAATTCAAATAATGATCTTATAGGATCATTTTGATATGATGATTTAATGTATTTTAATAAGAAATTCCCACCGGGGAATTTACCCAAATAATTAAGATAAAATACAAATTTATCAGCTAATGTAGATGTAATGCTATCAAATGTAGGCGGTAAAGTGGTAGTTGCCGTAGCTGTTGTGGTTTTCGTTGTTGTATAAATAACCTCACTCATGTTTCGTTTTCAATTATCAAACAATAATATTAAATCAATTTAAAAATATGGTAACTAAAAATAACACACCCAAAACCGTTAACTTTTAAATCAACACGAGAAAAGAAAAAATTAAAATAAAATTAAATAAAATAAAATTAAAAATTAAAATTAAAATGTAAAAAAGGGAAAAAAAATCCACGTGAATGTTTAATTGTAATGAGTCTTTTGGTAAAATGGATAAAGCAACTCCCTCTGTCTAATATCGGTATTATCCAAACTTTAATTAAAATGCAGTTTTTCTTACAAATCTGTAAAATGTGATAAGTTTATATTTATATATGGTTATTAGAATGGTTTTGTAGTTGACAAATTTTTTTTTTTTTTTTACATGTCGCGTTAGAGTTTGACCCGGGCACTACTGCCGAGAATAGGGGTTGCAAATGATAGACAGTGATAGAGATGATGATCGATGAAAAGAGTAATGATAGAGAGAGGTTTGAAAGGAGAATGGATTATTATCAAGTAGTTGTAGTTTAATTGTGGTGTGGTCACACTTACTGTGTTATGGTACTGTGTTATGGTTACTGTGTAATGCTTACTCTATAATACTTACTCTGTAATACTTACTCTGTAATACTACTCTGTCATACTTATTATGTACTCATGTACTTAAACCTTCTTCTTAATCTCACAGACCATAGACAATTCATTCACAATTCATCTTCTCAATCAATTTATTCTTCCTATCTCACTCTATCTCACTTCATACATCTCTCATTTTTTGCAGTAATTAAAAATCGCAGAAAATTAACTTTAAAAATACATCATATAAAAACTCCCTATAAATTATGGAATAAATACCCGAGAAACTCCTTCTACATCTCTACGACAACAAACACATCCTTCAATCCCTTTTGCTGCCAATGTCAACCTACATGATTCACAAATAGAAAAACATTTACATGGCCAAGTAATAATTTCTCTGGTATTTACTTGACAAATAACACAATCCAATTTAGAATCACTAAGGAAATCATCATCAATATCATTATGGGGTTGTTGAAGTGATTGTAATTGATACATTCTTTTGGCTATAATTATCTCAATCAATTTAGTAGCGTCATCTTTATCATCCCCATTTAAATGGTTGTTGATTTTATTTTGAAATTGTGATCTTGTTAGGAGTTTATCATTCTTTAAATGCGATTGTAAAATATCAATATTATATTCATCAATGAATTCGATGAATTTCTCAGGACTTAAAAATTCTTTGGTTTCAGTTATGGATTCTTTGGTTTCCGTTATAGATTCCACATCGGAATCGTCTAATTCCAGCTCTATTTCTTCCATCATTTCATAATCCATGGAATTATCGATTTCTGAAAACTCATTCTCTCTGATTAATGTTAAATAGTTATCATCAAGTTCATGGTCGTTATAATCATCCAATTCAATAAGTTTAGGATTGGGTTTACTTGGGGTCTTTTTAACTTTATGTTTAACAAATTTTTTCAAAAACTGGGGGACCATCAGTTTCCGATATTCATATTGTTCAGTAGTTTCCTCCTTGTCATTACTCTCATCATCATCATCATTACCTGTATCATTACCTGTACCTGTACCAGTATCATTATCTCCACCACCACGATAACCTCTCAATTTATAATAATTCTGCACTATAACTTTATAACTTAATCCTTTCAATAATTGAAACATATTAATAAGCATTTCTTGGACATAAAAGATTCTTTTCTTAGCTATACTAATCTTTTCTGGACTGTTTAACTGTTCTTCTTCATTGGTCTCCATATTAGGTTTACCAGAGATTAATTTCATCGAAGGATGATCGATAATATTACTGTATCCACTTAATTGGTTATCCTTTAAAAATTGTGCTATACCTTGGAAACTAACCACTTTAGATTGATTTCCATTACTTCCATCAAGTAAAAAGCCAAATTTATGTTGTAAAAGCTGCCAGAGATTCCTCTCAACCCAAGTTTCATCATCAACAGCCACGAGACTTAATTCGGTAATATAACTAGATTTACCTGCCACAGTTATTGATAACATTCCCAAGTTTAATAATGTAGTGTAGAAATCATCTGATAACTTAATAAGTTGATTTTCTTGATAAGTACTACCGTGATCACTAGTCATAAATAAACTGGCATAATTCAAATCTTGGAACTTTAACCCTGTGGCTAATATGGCCATAATGAATATAGCCAAGGACACAAGAATAACCACCACAATAATGATCTGTGGCAATATAGATCCAAAGATTATAAAGGGAAATTTTAACCATTTCCCATTGTAAAGGATATTGGTGAAATAACATAAAAATCCCACACCAATAATACTAGAAGGAATTAATCTATACTTATTCCTATTAACCAAGGCTCCGATTTGGATGTTTAAATGATTTAATATCAGGAATAACGTCACCACTAATAGTTCCTCAGTGGGTCTACGTACAGTGTTGATATTACCAATAAAGAAGGAACCATTAGAACTGGCTTCTTGAAATGCTAATGAATGTTCAAATATAGTCAATCCAGCTTCAGTATAAGGCTTTTCTCCTTCAATAGTAGCAATAAATGTTTCCACATACGCCAGAAGACATAAATTAATAAACACAGGCCACAACACATCAGTGGTAGGACCAATCATTACTTGTTTAGGAGAAGTTTTCATATAGCGATAGTTATGAAACGTTTCAGGATCATAATGGAAAATAGACAGGTTCTGCAATAACATAAAGAACCAATTCAGTTCTCTTCCAGTAACCAACGACGTCACATTAAGCGTAATAAGAATATGATAAGCATTATATATCAAAAATCCAATAACCCCCATTCGACACAAAACCTTACTCCAATACTTAACCATATTCCCCGTTTGAGTAGTAGTATTCAATTCCCGATTCCGGCCATGAATATTGATCTGTTGAGCTCGTGACGTGTTTGTGGATGCAATAACCAACGTTCTATTAAGCAATATAGCCATGGCCATACACGTGATTCCGTACCAGGAGTAACAGTAACTAAGAAAGGGTAAAAAATTAGGTAACCCGATTTCTGATGATTGACTTTGATTTATGACTGCGTCGATCAATTGTTGAATAACATTAACAAATAAAGACGACTCGGAGAGTTCCGATTCCGGGATCCCATTTCCACTTCCAGGACCCATAGAAGCTGATGGAATGTTTGGAGAATCACTCATTATCAGTTCATTAGTAATGGATAATTGATTGTGATCGGAATTATGGGGTCGCTGGTGGTCGTGCGGGGGGACACTTTTCACCCACAGTCAAGACAAAGGAGATGAACAGGGGGTGAAGAAAAGGTGAAACTATGAGATTTTTTTGGTACTTTAACTGTTTCATGTTGATTTTACGAGTCCATTAGTAGTGATTTTGTCTTTTTCTTTTTAAATTTCACCTTCTTTTGTCACATATCTCCTCCTATCTCCTCCCATTTCCTCCATCTCTTCAATCACAATTATCTTACTACATTTATGAACGGCACACGCCCCAGCGCGATGTATCTTCTCATCGTTTTATGTGATATATCACAGTAATAGTAATGGTTCGTAAAGTGCCGCCACCACCACCGCCGCCTTCCAACGGCAGTAGAGGCGTTAATGGTTCCAGAAATGGTAATGGTTCCAGAGATGACAATAGAAGTAATGGAGAAAGAAGAATTCCTCCACCGCCTCCACCTTCAGCCACGGCGGCTAGAGCTGATAGACGGATAAATAATAGACCTAATTCAGGACGAGTGCCACCACCACCACCACCACCATCATCACAAAGAAGACCTCCTCCACCATCACAAAGACCTCCTCCACCACCAACAAGACCACCACCAACAAAGTCACGGTCTTTGGCTATTTCCACAGAAGAGCTTCAATCTAGAACCAAGAAATGGACCCAGATCCAGAAAAAACGGTTCAAACCTCCTACCAATGACAAGTCCAGTGGTGTGGTTCAAGCTTCCAAAATAGAAATGCCTCCAGAGCATTTAAGAAAGATCATGTTGGATCATAGTGATTTATCTACTAAACGAGTGGCTTCTGATAAACGAGCTCATCTTGGGTCTTTAAAGTATATGCCTCATGCCATTCTTAAACTTCTTGAGAATATTCCTCAACCATGGGAAGCTGATCGTGAAGTTAAAGTATTGTATCATATTACTGGAGCCATAACGTTTGTTAATGAGATCCCTCGAGTCATAGAACCTGTGTATATAGCCCAATGGGCTGCTAGTTGGCAAGCTATGAGAAGAGAAAAACGGGATAGAAAGCATTTCAAAAGAATGGTTTTCCCTCCTTTTGATGATGAAGAACCTCCTATAGATTGGCTAGAGAATTTAGAAGATGCTGATGTTCCTGATCCTATAGAATTACCCTTTGATGATGAGTGGTTATACGATGATAAACCATTCATAGATGATAATAACGTATCCAATGGTCTGTCGTATAAGAAATGGTCTATGAGACTTGACTTATTAGCCAAAGTTTATAACATTTCCACACCACTTTTCCCTCATATTAAAGATCCCAATTATTATTATTTATTCGATAAAGAGTCTTTTTTCACGGCTAAAAGTTTAAACTTGGCTCTCCCTGGTGGTCCTAAGTTTGAGCCTTTGTATAATGAATCAACCATGGGCTCAGAACATGATGATTTTACTGAATTCAATTCCATTGATAGAATAATCTTCCGAGTTCCAATTAGAACTGAATACCGTGTAGCTTTTCCTTACCTATATAATTCTTTTGTCAAACTGGTTCAATTGGGGGATTACCACCATCCTTTATACTGTGTTGTTGATGATTTCCCCAAGGATAATAATGGTTTAGGGTTTTATTTAGGTAAGGAGTTGACTAATATTCCTGTATCTCGAATGGATGTAGATACCGAAGAACAAGAACAAGAACAAGAAGAAGACGACTTGTTACAACTCCCTTCAGATTTCACTCCTTTCATGTCTCATGATCCTCAAGGTAATGAACTCCCAGTGGAACCAGAAAACACGGGATCAGCCATTAAACTATGGTGGGCTCCTTATCCCTTTAATAGAAGCAGTGGTAGAAACGTAAGAGCTCAAGATGTGGCTCTTATGAAGGTAAACTATCTCCAACGAGCACCATCCAATCAACCCCTCAAGGTTAAAGTTTCCCACCAAAAGTTACTAAAAGATTATGTATTGAATGAACTTCATAATCCTCACGGTAAACATGAAAGCAACAAACCAAAGAGACAACACAAAGTTAGTCTTTTAAAGTCATTAAAAGCCACAAAATACTTCCAAGAAACCACCATTGATTGGGTAGAAGCCGGGTTACAAGTGTGTCAACAAGGACATAATATGTTAAATCTTTTAATTCATAAACGGGGGTTAACGTTTTTGCATCTAGACTATAATTTCAACTTAAAACCAACAAAGACTTTGACCACAAAAGAACGGAAAAAGTCTCGATTTGGTAATGCATTCCATTTGATTAGAGAAATCTTAAGAGCCATTAAAATGATGGTGGATTCTCATGTTCAATTCCGATTGGGTAATATAGATGCTTATCAATTAGCCGATGGTCTTTATTATATTATGAACCATTTTGGTCAATTGACGGGTATTTATCGTTACAAGTATAAAGTAATGCATCAAATCCGGGCCTGTAAGGATCTTAAACATGTTGTTTATTCTAAATTTAATTCCAGTATTGGTAAAGGTCCTGGATGTGGATTTTGGCAACCGGCTTGGAGAGTGTGGTTGAACTTTATGAGAGGTATAATTCCATTATTGGAAAGATGGTTAGGAAATTTATTAGCCAGACAATTTGAAGGAAGAAGAGCTAATGATGTAGCCAAGACAATAACCAAACAAAGAGTAGATTCTTATTATGATTTAGAATTAAGAGCTCAAGTCATGCATGATATCTTGGATATGATACCTGAAGGAGTTAAACAGAACAAATCTCGAGTTGTCCTTCAACATTTAAGTGAAGCTTGGAGGTGTTGGAAAGCAAATATTCCTTGGAAAGTCCCTGGATTACCGGAACCAATTGAAAAGATTATAGAAAGATATGTTGCTGCTAAAGCCAATGGATGGATCTCAGTAACTCATTATAATAGAGATCGAATTAGAAGAGGGGCTACCGTTGAAAAAACTGTGGCCAAGAAGAATTTAGGTCGTCTTACTCGATTATGGATTAAAAATGAACAAGATCGTCAAATTGATTTTGCTAAAAATGGTCCTTTTGTTTCCCCCGATGAAGGAATCACTATATTTCAAACTTTAGTTCATTGGTTAGAAAGTAGAAAGTTTAGTCCTATTCCTTTCCCACCTTTATCGTATAAACACGATACAAAGCTATTGGTTTTGGCATTGGAGAATCTTAAAGAAAGCTATAGTGCTGGAGCTAGATTAAACTCTAATCAACGAGAAGAATTGGCGTTGATTGAACAAGCTTACGATAATCCTCATGAGTGTCTTGGCCGGGTAAAGAAGTTTCTTTTAACGCAAAGAATATTTAAAGAAGCTGGTATTGAAATGATGGATTATTATACTCATTTAGTACCTACGTATTCTATTGATCCATTGGAAAAAATTACTGATGCTTATTTGGATCAGTATCTTTGGTATGAAGCCGATAAGAGACAATTATTCCCTAATTGGATTAAACCCAGTGATGATGAAGTACCTCCTTTGCTTGTATATAAATGGTGCCAAGGAGTTAACAATTTGGATAATATATGGTGTACGAGTCAAGGAGAATCCAATGTTATGTTTCAAACGGCTTTACATAAATTCCATGAAAAAGTTGATTTTACATTAATTAATCGGTTGTTGAGATTAATAGTGGATCCTAATATTGCTGATTATATGACATCAAAGAATAACATCAACTTGACGTATAAGGAAATGAATCATGTCAATCAACATGGATTAATAAGAGGATTACAATTTAGTTCTTTTATTTATCAATTCTATGGATTAGTAGTTGATCTTTTGATCTTGGGATTAGAACGAGCCAATGAATTAGCTGGTCCTCCTCATTCACCTAATAACTTCCTTCAGTTTAAAGATGCTGAGACTGAAACCTCAAGTCCAATTAGACTCTATTGTCGTTATTTGGATAAGATCTATATACTTTTCCGGTTTTCTGATGATGATGCTAATGGGTTAATTCAAGATTACCTTTCGGAGAACCCCGATCCTAACCTTGAAAATATAGTTGGTTATAATAATCATAGGTGTTGGCCCAAGGACTCTAGAATGAGATTAATGAGACACGACGTTAACTTGGGTAGAGCAGTGTACTGGGAAGTTTCAGGAAGAATTCCTCGTTCTATCACGAGTATTGAATGGGAAGATACTTATGCCTCAGTTTATTCCCGAGATAATCCTAATTTATTGTTCTCCATGTGTGGCTTTGAGGTTCGTATATTGCCCAAAGTTAGGGCCCAAGCTTTGGCGTCGTCCAAGGAAGGAGTTTGGGATTTAGTTAATCAAGAAACTAAAGAAAGAACGGCTAGAGCATATCTCCAAGTTAGTGCTACAGAAATAGATCGATTCCAAAGCAGAATCAGACAAATAATCATGTCTTCAGGGTCATCCACATTCACCAAAGCAGCTGCTAAATGGAACACGGCTTTAGTGGCTCTCTTTACTTATTTTAGAGAAGCTATTGTATCTACAGAACCATTATTAGATGTTTTAGTCAAATGTGAAACCAAAATACAAAACCGGGTTAAATTAGGTCTAAATTCAAAGATGCCGTCCCGGTTCCCACCAGCGGTTTTCTATACTCCTAAAGAACTTGGTGGGTTAGGAATGATTAGTGCATCACATATATTAATTCCTTCATCTGACTTGAAATGGTCTCAACAGACCGACACTGGAATCACTCATTTCAGAGCTGGTTTAAGTCATGATGAGGAAAAGACTATTCCTACCATCTTCAGGTATATAACCACGTGGGAGAATGAGTTCTTAGACTCCCAAAGAGTATGGGCCGAATACGCTATAAAGAGACAAGAAGCCATAGAACAGAACCGTCGTTTGACCTATGAAGATATGGAAAGTAGCTGGGATAGAGGTATCCCCAGAATAAGCACTTTATTCCAAAAGGATAGACACACTTTGGCCTATGATAAAGGCCATAGAGTAAGAAGAGAAATGAAGCAATTTAGTTTAGCTAGATTCTCTCCCTTTTGGTGGACTAGTAACAATCATGATGGTAAATTATGGAACTTAAATGCTTATCGTACTGATGTAATACAAGCATTAGGAGGTATTGAAACTATTCTAGAACATACTTTATTCCGAGGAACTGGGTTCGATTCTTGGGAAGGATTATTTTGGGAGAAAGCTTCCGGGTTTGAAGATACTTTAAAGTTTAAGAAATTAACCAATGCTCAGAGATCAGGTTTAAGTCAAATACCCAATCGGAGATTTACTCTTTGGTGGTCACCTACAATCAATAGAGCCAATGTTTATGTGGGGTTCTTGGTGCAATTAGACTTAACGGGGATCTTTTTACATGGTAAAATCCCTACCCTTAAGATCTCTCTTATTCAAATCTTCCGGGCTCATTTATGGCAAAAGATTCATGAAAGTATAGTTCAAGATTTGTGTCAAGTTTTCGATAAAGAGTTAGAAGCTCTTCAAATTGATGTGGTGGAGAAACAAGCCATTCATCCTCGGAAGTCGTACAAGATGAATTCTTCATGTGCTGATATTGTTTTACAAGGAACCTATAAATGGAATGCTTCTAGACCGTCTTTATTGTTTGATAAGAACGATTCTATGGATGCTACTACTACCAACAAGTATTGGGTTGATGTTCAACTTAGATATGGGGATTATGATTCCCATGATATTTCTCGATACACCCGAGCCAAGTTTTTAGATTATACCACTGATAACACCAGTTCTTATCCTTCACCAACTGGGGCTATTGTGGGTATTGATTTGGCTTATAACATGTACGATGTATATGGAAGTTGGTTCCATGGGCTTAAGCCATTGATGCAAAGTGCTATGAAGGAGATAATGAAAGCCAATCCAGCATTATATGTATTGAGAGAAAGAATCCGGAAGGGATTACAGTTGTATCAATCACAAACTCAGGAAGCGTTTTTGAACTCCAATAACTACGCTGATCTCTTCAATAACGATAATCAATTATTCATTGATGATACTAATGTTTATCGAGTTACAGTTCACAGAACATTTGAAGGGAATCTTGCTACGAAACCCATAAATGGTGCCGTATTTATACTTAATCCTAAGACAGGTCAATTGTTCTTAAAGATTATTCATACTTCTGTGTGGGCCGGACAAAAACGGTTGTCTCAATTGGCTAAATGGAAGACGGCTGAAGAAGTAGCGGCTTTAGTAAGATCATTACCCAAAGAAGAACAACCTAAACAATTGATTCTTACTCGTAAAGGAATGGTTGATCCATTGGAAGTTCATATGTTGGATTTCCCCAACACCACCATTAGACCATCGGAGCTTCATTTACCGTTTGCCCATGCATTGAAGAATGATAAGTTGGGTGATATAGTTCTTAAGGCTAATGAGCCACAGATGATACTATTGAATTTCTATGATGATTGGCTTGAAAGTATTTCTGCTTATACGGCATTTTCCCGAGTTCTATTAATACTCCGAGCCTTAGGGATTAGTCAAGAGAGAACCAATATGATTTTAAGACCTGATTCTACAGTTATAACTCAAGAACATCACATATGGCCATCATTTACCGGTGAACAATGGGTTGACGTGGAGTCCCAATTAACAGAATTGATTCTTAATGATTATGCTTCCAAATACAACATTAACATTCAAGCATTGACGCAATCAGAAATCCGGGATATTATTTTGGGACAAGACTTCAATGCTCCTTCAGCCAAGAGACAACAAATGGCCGAATTGGATCAAAAGAGTAAGATTGAAGATGCTGATGCTACCAATGCTAATAAGCAATTGACAGCATTAAAGAGTACGACTCAGAATGCTCAAGGGGAAGAGATTACGACTGTAACCACCACCAACTATGAACAACTGTCGTTTATATCCCGAAATGAATGGAGAGTTCGAGCCATTGAATCGAATAATTTACATTTACGGAGTAAGAATATATTTGTTCCTAGTGATGGAATTGATGAAGATGATGAAGATAGTGTTGCCTATATTATGCCTAAGAATGTATTAAAGAAATTTATTCAAATTTCCGATTTGAGAAGTCAAATTGGTGGGTTTATCTATGGAGTATCACCACCAGAAACTGATGAAGTTAAAGAAATTAAAACTATAGTTATGGTTCCACAATTAGGTAATACTCATTCTATACAATTTCCTCATAATTTACCCAATTCAAAGCATTTACAAGGTCTTGAATTATTAGGATGGATCCATACCCAATCACAAGACTTGAAGCATTTGAATCCTGTTGATATCAATAGTTTGGTGAAATTTAACCATGATTTTGAAGCTTGGAATAAAAATATGATAACTTTAACTGTATCATTTACTCCCGGATCAGTAACTTTGGCGTCTTATACTTTACAAGAAGAAGGTTACAAATGGGGGGAATCCAATAAAGATTTATTATCAACATCACCTGAAGGGTTTAACCCCTCTTTTACTAACAAGAACCAATTGATATTATCCGATAGAATCGTAGGTTCATTTATGGTTCCTGATGATAATATTTGGAATTTCACCTTCTTGGGACAAATATGGAACCCTAACAATGAATATGGATTAAAGATTGATATTCCATTAACATTTTATCATGAATTCCATAGACCGGTTCACTTTTCCGGGTTTAATGAAATTGAATCCAATCCCCTTGAAGCCGATCAAGAAGATAACTTTGTATAACCTTTTTATGTAGATATAATTTTACACCTGTACTATACATTTTACCAATGCTTTACCGATATTATATGTTCTTCTATTTGGATCAACAATTTTCTAAAGTCCGACCTGGAAACATCATCTTTCAAAAGTAACAACTCTAAAGACGTCTTCCCATTCATATACTTTAACAAATTATAAAACACTTCTGTTAAATGAGATGAAAGTTTACACTCTTCATGAACGATTTTACTTATCCATTTTCTTTCTAATGTAGTTGCTCTAGCAGGGTCAAGAACAATAGTATCATCTTCATCATCTAGAAGTAATTGAGGATTATAATTGGTGGTTGATTTAATATCTCGACTCATATCAGAATCATTCTCTAATGAGCTTGGTAATGATGCTTGGATACCTTTTGAAGTATTATCAGTACCAGAAATAGTTACCTTTTTCAGTTGGTTTCTTTTAGATTTGGTATTTTGGGATATTTCATTCTCCAAGTCTTCTTCAACTTTCATCTTGACTTTTCTAGACACTTTTAGCCAGATAAATGTATGCAATTGAGTGACGTATCCGTACCTTATTAACCAAGCCAAAGCTTCCAAATAGACTTCTCGATGATCTTTTGATGGTACGATACTGGAAAACAGCTTAGGTCGTTTCGTGGGCGATGAAAGTAACATCAAAAACTGGGATAATGATGGTAATGAGGGGAATTGCCGTTTAAATGATTGAATATCAAAGTACATGTTGATGGTTATTGGAGCCATAGGGGACACTATATATACAGATCTTGGGTTTAAAGGATGAATGACTCTGGCTCTTCTCCAATAGATTAAATGGAATGCAAATGATTTGATTTGATTAATGGTTAACTGAGATGATTGATTGGGGTAACTTGCATTTTGACTTAATTTCAATAAAGATTCTGTTGGTTTGATCATTCGAATAAAATTAGCCAAAATACTATTGGGTTCAGCTTTTATATCAGATATGATGGTTTCAGTATCATCCAATAGTAACAAGGCAAAATACACTAAATCATCAGCATTAGTTTCAGTATCTTCATCCATTTGATCATCATTGAATTCACCTTCATTTTGGTATTCGGACAATAAATTACCTCCCATAATCATTGACATGGTATTAGTCATTCCATACCTTGTAGTTTCACCAACATTAACTAATCCCGTTTTCCCGATCATGCTTACAGTTGAAGAAATGTAAGATCCTGGTAAGTAAGGAACAGTAGATTCAGGTAAGGAATGGAATTCTGTCTTGACGGGGATTTGGAAAGATCTTAACTTATTATTAATCGACAAATTGGCAATGTTGGAATTCCTTATGGCATTAAAACAATCAAATATCATTTTACAAAGAGAAGACTTTTCAATTAAATGAATGTTCAAGGCTGTAGTAGTCAGATTCTTGAAATCTTCCTTTAGTTTAGAAATAAGACGAACTTGATTCCAAACGTATTCATGTCTCAGTTGTTCGTGACGTAAAACAATGGAAAGTCTCGATGTTACATAATGATACATTTCATCAATTCTATAGTTTCTTTCAATAATAGGAGGGTTCATTATGAATACCAAATGAAACATATTTAAGTTATTTTTGTTAGAATTCTTAGGATCCGACTTTCTCCAACTCCCATTATCATAACAATGAATGGGTAATCCTAAATAGATGATATCATCAATGTTGATTTCGAATCTAGAATTGCACATATCCTTAGGTGGACATAACATTTCTATCAAATAATCTTGTTCTATACCAAAGATGATTTTGTTATCCTTCATATGACTAGGAGTAATGGACGTCTTAGAATGAGTACTGTGAGAATCCGACGATGTCATTGTTTGGTTCAAGAAAGATGTATCAAGATAAGAATCACTAGATTGTCGCTTAATCATACCATTACTATCACGAAGATCCTGCAACGTTTGGCGGTATTTTTCCTGATCATCCAAAAACGATAAGAGATCTTTCTTGGTCCCAGAATAAAAGTTCCAATGTCTACTATCCCATTGATCTTCTAGATTGTTGGATTCTTCTTCATCAACATCATCATCACTAGAAGCATTATAATCATCATTATCGATATCTAAAACCTGATCTTCAGACAGTTTAGACTCATTTAAATTAGGAGGATATTTAAACAACAATTGAGGACCATCATGCGTTGTAATTACCAACAATATCCCCAACAAACTAGGATTGGGGAGATTAAAACTCATACACAGTTACTGATTAACGATAGATATTTTTACTGGTTTCGCAGAGTTGATAAAGAACATGCAAAAATCTCACTTTACACTCATAATTTCTACAGTATAACCTCTCTACAGTCATACATTATACAGTCATACATTATACAGCCATACATTATACAGCCATACATCCATAACTACTAAAACCTAAACTAGTAAAAGCAAAACCACTAAAACCTACATCTTATGTTTGATGTCCTTTTGAGCCAATTGAACAAATTTACTTTGGGGGATTCCTTGGACCCATTTGTTAAGCCCCAATACGACTTCTCTGGAATTAGCCGAGTGAATCAATTCCTCTCTACCGGCTTTAAGTAATTGTTTGTTCTCCAAGATGGATTCTTCATGTAAGTGTTCAAATTGAGAAGTGATATCTTTGTACACTTGTTCATTAAATTGTTCAGTGGATTCAAACTTATAGTCATTATAAGACTTATTAATAAAGCCTAATTTGTTCAATTCAGTACCAGGAATTGGTCTAGCAAACAATATAGCTTCAGAAGCCTTGGACCATCCTAACCGTAAGAATAATGTGGCTGAGGTACCTCCTTCACACACTAAACCTAAATTGGAAAAGGGCGTTAATAAATAAAATTGAGCATCATTTTTAACATAAATTAAATCACATAAAGCCAATAATGCCGCAGATAATCCAATTACAGGACCATTAACAGCAGCAACCAATACTTTTCTATGAGTATGGAATAAATTGGTGATATATGTATTTCTAGCCACAAAGTTACTTAACCAATATTCATGGCTAAATAAATCTTCAGATTTAGCTTCGGCAAGCCCCTTATCAGCCACATTGGCTCCAGCACTAAAGAATTTCCCACTGGATTGAATCATGGTCACTAAAGTGTCTTCTTCACGATCAGCTTGTTCAACAAACTTGGCCAATTTCATGTACTGTTCCCCATTCAAAGCATTGTATTTCTTAGGGATATTGAGGGTGATGATGGTAGTTTTATCTCTGACTTGGTAACTGATATCTTCTTGTTCCAGCATAATGAATTAGTTTTATTAATGTTTTTTTTTTTCTATTTTTCTATTTTTCAGCAGTAGAAAGAAGTTATATAAGGTGTGGGGGATATCCGCGGTTCAGTGCCTGTGAAAGTAGTGAAAGTAGTGGAGTAGCGGGGACATCGGGCCGAGGAGAGATGGAGAAGGAGAAGGAGAAGGAGAAGGAGATTGTGATAGTTGTAGTTATACTGGTGATATTAGTGATATTATAAATAGCAGAAATACCACTCAAAACGATGAAACAATAACTGTGTTTAATAGCATATTATAGACAAACATGCAACACTTATACTGCCAATTGGTAAGTTTTCATGTTGTTGTTGTAAACCCAGGCCCGAAGTCGCGCACATCTCAAATTGCTCCTAAATAATTAACTATATTCATCACCAGGATTATGTCTTGTGATAGTAATAATGACTTCAGTGTTATAAGCACAGGAGAAAAAGTTGACCATGTAACATGTGACCGGGTACAAATAGTATTCAATAATAATATGACACAACCATCACTTGATTCTGATGTTATATCCAAGAGTAAAGCTCCGGTGTTTGAATACAACAACAATAAATATGTATTGATAAAGCACTTATGTCAAGTATTTAATTATCCATCATCATACCATTTGATTAAGAAGATTATTAAAAATACTCAGTGTGACAAGTCAATGTTTAAGAGGTCGGATTCAGAGTTAAATAATGTGTTATTAGAGAATAATATTATTACTGAAGATGATACTCGGTTTAGGTTATTTTATTGTGAGTTTTCGTTTATATATTCCATTATTGATAACAAAGATATCCTTCTACAACAAGAGGAAGAAGATGAGGATATGTTTGTTCAAGGAGCAAGACCTCCTCGTTTACCTCATATGAGTGATGAAGATAAGATCACCATTAATCAAATATTCCCTCAATATGGAATGGAATCATTATCATTACCTCATAAGCATTCGACGTTTAATTCATTAACTAATTTGAGTAAGTTTAATTATTTAAAAGCAATGTATCCAAAGATGTTAGCTCCAACAAAGTTGACTGCCAATGAACTAGAAATTTTATACAATGTAAATGATTATAATAAGTTGGAGGTGAAAAATGATGAAATCATTGAACAATTGAAGCAAAAAAATCAACGTAAACCTTTGGGGAAACCTAAAAAACATAATCTTAATGTGGATCCTAATAACTTGGATTTAACCGATTCTATCATTCCTGGTCAAGGGTATATTCAAGAGTTTAATATTAGTCATATTTGCAAGGTGCCTAACTATTACATTATTAATCAACAACAACAACAACAAAATATCAATAGTACTGCATCATCCACAGCAGCAGCTGCAGCCGCATCGTCATTGAATTTACCTACAAAGAAAAATGAAGGAACTAAAGTATCAAGAAATGTTTCTCAATTAGTGTTTAATAATGATTATGATTATTTCAATTTCGGCAAATATTTCTATACCAAAACTTATAGAGGACCAGGAAGTGGTAATTATAAAGATGCATCTTTGGTCAATAGAATTAATAAAATCCCTCAAGGAACTAAACTTAGTGAATTCAAAAGAAAACATAAAACCGTTAATCCTAAAGCTTTAAGAACTAATAATCATGTTAAAGGTTTGGTTCATGAAAACTTCAATAAGTATTATGTTGATTATATCATCAATAAGCAGCGTAATGTCGTTGAAGATTATAATAATCTCGAGGTATTACATAATTCATTACAATTCAACTTATTACTTAATACTTATAGATCCATTAATGAAAAAACCTGGGAAAATTATTATAAATTCAAAGCCATTGATTTTGAACAATTGATACTACAGAAATCCCCTATAAATGAGGCTTTGTTAAGACGATTCGCATTACCTTCAGATTACCCAGAAATCATCAATTCTTTACCCTCAGATGTCAGACATGAGGTCAAACATCCGTTATACTTTAACCTCAAGTATCCTGACATTCATAATCCTCAATTAATGACTAATGTTGAAATTGTTAAATTACCCAATGCTAATGAAATCGCTTGGGATAACTTGAAAAAGTACTCCAAAGATTAGTTTTCTGATTAGTTTTCTGATTAGTTTTCTGATTAGTTTTCTGATTAGTTTTCAGATTAGTTTTCAGATTAGTTTTCAGATTAGTTTTGTATCAGATTAGTTGTATCAGATTAGTTTTGTATTAATATAATTATCCGTAATAGGAACTATAATCTCAAGTGATGGTTTCATATTCTCACATTCCCCTTTGGTACATTTCATCCTGTTTCAGGTTTTTTTTCTCTTTTCTCTCTTTTTCTCCATATTTCCCATTTTTATAGTGTACCTGCATATTACCATCAACGCGATCCATATTTCCATTTTGTTTTTATAAAATCTTCATCACTAAATATACACCGGAAACATGAGTTTTACCGACAGTTTTTGGTCTTCGGACTATAACCTGGGAGTAAGAGCTTTATTTGAACAATTGTATGAAGGAACCAAAGAAAATGAAGCTTATATTCAGGTATTCAAGAAAAGACTGGAGCTGGAAATGATGTATGGAAGTCAATTATTAAACATCGAAAACTCTTCTGTTAATAGTAAACGATTACAGAGTGATGATTATGTATCTTCAGTGAAAAATGCCTATCAGAAAATCAATGAAAATTTCTCCAATCAGGGACAATATCATATGGGACTTAGTGAACAAATCGATGCTAATGTCATTGATCCATTCTCTAAATGGTGTCAGGATCATAAACTGAGAGTGGAATATAGTGATAGTATTTTGACTGAAAAATACAAGAGTTTCAAGCAACATATGGCGGCTCTTGATAAAACCCAAAAGAAGTACTTTAACAAGTGCAGAATATTGGAAGAATTCAAATCACGATACGATGAGGATGAATTGGAAGAGGTGTTGAAACATGGTGATGATAACTCTGATGAAGAAGACAATCATGGTGATGAAGATGATGAGTATAACAGCATTTTATACACTTTTGGTGATATTCAGTATAGTGAAAAGATGTTAAAGAATTTGTTGATTGATTTATTGTCTCACATTGAAGTAAAGTCTCATAAAGTACCTATTCTAGGAACCTATAATAACGTATCTACTGGGTCTTCAATCACTCAATGGTTATTAAACAATATCAAAGAATTAGAAAATAATATTGTCAAGGCAGAAGAGTTTGGGCAAGATTTAATTGATCATGATTTCATTAGATTAATTGGATCTATTAATAATAATAAGAATTTCATTAATTCATCACAATTTTATTACCAATGGAAACATAAAGCGTTTGAACTTACCAAGTTGGAGGAATTCAATGAAAATTTAAGTCGGAATGCTTCCCTTATGAAAGGTAGTCATTTCACTGATTATTTTGAAGATATGAAACAAGTCATTGGGGTTAATTCTGTTGATTTTAATGATAGTTCCCAATACTATAGAATTCATCAAGAAGTGAAACAATTGGATGATAGGTATTATCAATTAGTACTTGATTTTGATAAGTTAAGATGTGAATTGGAAGAATTAATAATGGATCATTTAACGTTTATGGAGAAATGTGAACTTGATAGATTAAAAGCCATTAAAAAGGTATTATTTGATTTCTTAAAGTTATTCCATCATTTTTTCAAGGATAATAAACAATTTTTAAATGAATTGTTGGTATTAGAAGAAACTATTAACCCGGTCAATGATTTATCCTTTTTGGTTGAAAACTTTAAAGTAGGAAAGTTTAAACCTACAGTTGTATTATATGATAATTATTATGATTCAAATGTCAAACAAACGTTTGGTGTTGATTTGAATATTAAATCTAGACTCGACAAAAAAATCGTCCCCATATTAATTCAATGTATATTATCTCATTTGGATAGAGTTTATCCCGATGTGGTCAATGACGAAGAAAGAATAAATTTATGGGTTCAACCAGTTCAATTAGGTAGTATTCATAATTTAAGATTCCAATTAAATGATTTGACAACTGCCGATGAAATTAATTCTGTTCTTAAAGGTCAACATCCAATGATAATAACCAATTTATTAAAGTTGTATTTATTAGAATTACCCGATTCATTAATTTCCAGTAGTTATTATGAAATCATCAAGACATTATACCATAATTATCCTGTCCATACGGGTGATGAATCTATGGATAATTCAAGAATTAATGGATTACAGAATGTTTTGGTAGAATTACCCAAATGTAACTTGGCGACTCTTGATGCATTATTAACTCATTTGAATCGATTAGTTCAAATTATTGGTAAAAAAAATTCCAAACTTGCACAACAATTTCAAATTAAATTATCCAAAGAATTTAGCTCGATTATTATCATACCCAAAAATCATGAACATTTTGCTCAAGATAATTTCCAATTTAACTTTTTAATGGATTTGTTTCATAATAAAGATTATATCTTTGGTGAATTAAGAAGACAAAATTCCACTGAAAAATCCAGACCTTCTAGTACTAAATCTAAAAAACCCCGGAGTTTAGCCCCAGGATCTAAAGCTAATTCTCCTCAAGTGGAATCCCTTAAACCGGGGACTTCAACACCAATGGAATCTCCTTCTACTTCAATGCAAGATGTTGAATCACCATCTATTTCTCATGATTCCAGTATAGAAAAGTTTAGTAATGAGTTTGATTCAGCTTTAGCTATTGAAACTCCATCTAAAAGTACTAACCCAGGGCTTGATGATGATGATGATGTTCCTATTCCTTTAGATAATGAAGGTTCAACTACACCTAATCTTTCAGAACAACCGACATTGAAAAGATCTACTTCTCCTAATAAAAAGAGTTTAAATTCATACCTTGATCGGGGGAGTCCCATTCCTAATAGAAGTCATAACAATAGTAGTAATAGTGTGGTATCATCTAAGCCCAATAAAAAAGATATTGTATATGATGATAATCTTTCGGAATTTAGTCCACCCAAGTTTGCTCCTAGTTTAGGAAGAAGAACTTCAGTAAAGGATTTGGCTTCTAAATTCGATAGTGCTGAGAAGTTACCGGACACCAAATCATCTGCATCATCCCAAAAATCGTCATGATTTAAGTAGTTATACACACATATACAGATATATACAGATATATATATATATATATACAGATATATATTCTATAACAATTTAGAATGTTTGATGTCATGTCTAAGCCTGTATACGAATACAGTCAATACTAATACAACAATAACTATTGTGATTAAAATCCACCTTATAATAGAAGTAGGATCAGAATCTTGAGGAGTATTTTGATTTTGATATTGAAGTTCTTTATGATTGGACATTAATAAGTCGACTTTTTTCCCTAATTCATCAATAGTGAATTGTTGTTCTCTTACTTCACTGATCATTTTTTCATTCAAACTGGAAATAGATCCCAATAATTCAATATACTGACTAGATATAGTATGTTTAAATTCATCAAATGATTGAACACTAATAGAATCGGGAGGGGAATTAGAACCAGTGTCCATATTTAAGGATGATAATTTCGAATCTAAAGAATCTAATCTTGTAGCCAATTTATTATTTTGAGAGATAATCTCTTGTAATTTAGAGTTATCAACATTTGAAGCCATCATTTGGGCTTTTTCTTGTTCTAACAAGAGTTCTTTATGTCTACTAGTTCTTTCCATTAAAGATTCTCTTATTTTAGAAGGAGGATGGAATTCAGAGTCTTGTTGAGGTTCTTGTTTTTGCTGTTGTTGAGGTTCTTGGACTTTAGTAACAGCAACCTTAATCTGACCATCGGCCATTAAACCATGATCATCAATGGCATCATCAGTTAAATGATCCCAAACATTAAGCTTCAACACTTCAAAAATCTCTTCACTTGCAGGATTATTATCACCACTAATACCAAGTTTAAAGTTATTTCTAGGAATAGAGATTTGATCAGTTTTAAAGCATAAATTGTTATCAATTTGAACTTTAAACCAATTTTTGGCCTTGGAATAAGATACTCTCAATGTAAAAGGAACCGTTGAATCAAGATAAGTAAACTCACAATTCCCAATAGAATCACCTAAATTCTTACCTATAGTTTTCAGATTATCATTAGAAAAGATCTTAAGACCTTCTTTTTCTTTATTATTGAATAAAAATTGAAACCCATCAAATTTAGATGGTCCACCAAAATTACTTACATCATTAACATTAGGATTGTTAGCTAAAAACAATGATAATCCATTTTTTTCTCCAAAAGTAATGTCTCTTCCTGTTCCAGTAGATCTAAATACTAATTCTACTGTCCATTCTTCATCTGAATTGGGTAATGCTGATTCTGACCATAAAGAACCACCTAATTTACCAATCAACAATCTTCCGGTGTCTAACTTTATATTATTATTAAGAGACCAATCAGATTCCAAATCATAAACGGAATTCAATTCTAACAAATTTGGGAGAGACACTCGACTTCCACCAACTCCCAGAACATCAGGAATCAACCCTACGACAACCTGTATCAATAGAAAGATCAAATATAAATGCATATGGTGAAAATTGTTGAACGCGATGTTATGAAGTCAGTGGTGTGTGCAGGAGGTACAGCCATAGGGACTGTATATAGGGATGAAGTAGGGTATATAGAGATATAGTATTATAGTATTATAGTATTATAGTATTACACTAATAGTACTATAGTATTATAGTATTATAGTATTATAGTATTATAGTATTATAGTATTATAGTATTATAGTATTATAGTATTATAGTATTATAGTATTATAGTATTACACTAATAGTACTATAGTATTACACTAATAGTACTATAGTATTATAAAGTTATAGAATTATAATAATATAATGTCTATTATGATATTATGATATTATGTTATAAATTTCTAGAGTTCTAGTGTTATAATAATGACATAAAGTCACATTTCTAGTATCATAGTGTTAATGATATCCTCTCTAATACTATCATGTCTAATAAAACGTCTCTCTTTTTAACTCTAATATCTTATGCAATATCTTCTATAACAACTATCTCTGACTCCTTCTCATGACATTTCTTCTTATTTTCCATGTTCCACTGATTTTGTTATTATAACTTATATAAGGAAATTTCGACAAGTGTTTTGTCTTCAAGTACGATTCTTGAAACTGGTGCATGAGTTCAGGCATTAATAATTCTGAACTGGGAACATCTCCTTCTCCTTTTACTAACATAAGTTTATAGTTTTGTGAAGTTAATGTTTTCAACTGTTGGATATTGTTATTTGGTGGGAAATATAAATTAAAGTAGGAATCATGAACATTTATACTATGGACCATAGCAAGTCCAATGAATTTAACTTCTTTGGAACTTATAAACTCATTATAATCACACGAGTTTAAGTAAGGAGGGTTTGTTGGTGACGTGTGGTTAAACTTATGGGAATTAATATGATAATATTCATCTTCAATGGCATACACTCCAACAATACAAACATCAAGCATCAATGGAAGATCATTACTATCAAAGTTTATGTGTAAATCGTGATTTAATACTGAAACCAAGTTAATTCCAGTAACATGATCGGGGCCAGTTTGATAGGATATCTTAACCGGCAGCCGTTCAAGAGTATGCTGGAAGTTATACTTCAAAGGCAGTTCACGATGGAAGTATAAAAGTTTGTTTAAAGTTCTTGTATCACCAGCAGAATATTTGGCTTTAATGAATGTTCCTCTTGAAGGAATTAGGTTTTGATAGGTTAATCCCATTAAAATATCGTCAGAATTTACATCACCAGGACCAGAACCAGGACCAGAACCAGGACCAGAACCAGCGGCTAAGTAGATTAAATGATGGGGGTTAATTAATCCCGTGATTTCCACCAATAACTGTTTCCCATATCCTTTAACCCAGCCAGGAGTATTTACAAGCAAAAGGTGACCTTTTGGCGCCAACTTGGTGACATAATCATGGTACAATTGTTTAACAATAGATACGTATAAATCAGGGTTACTTTGAGGAGTAGTAAATCCATAGAAATAGTGAACATCTTCTTCATCCATATGATGATTATAGCCGATTATAGGACGATTATGGTTAGTAATAGAAAGACAATACGGCACAGAGTATTCTGACTGACCAGGATCTAAATCAAGCACTGTAACCACATGTTTCTCTACAAGACAATTCAAAAGTGATTTCAATGCTGTAGACTTTCCTGAGTTCTTATTACCAAGAACCATATACGTCACGGGGGAATCAACAGTTGTTTGCGATATCAACAGCAACCGATTAATCCAAGATTTATCATAATTGATCACTTCCATATTACTGGTTTCAGTTATCATTTCAAAAGAGTAGTTTTGAAACATGGAATCAGACAACTTAAACATATTCTTAAACGGTAAATAGTACCGAGCAATGCCATCAATTCCTGTGTTTAGATTCACAAGTCGTATAACTGATTTATAATCACTGGAAAATAAATGTTCGTTATCTTCAGTGACAAAGTCTTCAACGTCATCACTATTTACTACCTGAGTACTCGATATCAACGACAAGCTTTGAACATTAGCTTGAATAACATCAAACACTTGTGGTGCATGATAATAGTGAACATTGTTAATGTGTATAGCCCCTCTTTCCACTACCAATTTGAACTGTCCTGACACCATAACCGATTCATTTACTTGGAGTCCAACTAATACATCATCATTGTTGTAAATGACTTTATCACCATTAGCCACAAAGTTCAACCTTATAGAAGGAGTTTCTGCAGAAGGTTGTCGTATGGGTTCTTCATTATTATTTTCATCGTCGGAGTTCTTATCGTATCTGATTACGTCATCATCATCTTCTTCTTCGGCAAACACATTACCTGATTGTAAAGCGGCAAAAGCACTCATAGGGAGTATAATGCGATGAGACTTGAAATGTGAGGGGGTGAAGAGGGGGTGGTGTGGGGAGGTGATTGCAAGTGGTGATGGGGAAATTGTGAAGAACAGGGAACACTAAAACAGGAAGTAGTGTTGTGATGTTTTAAAGTTTGAGAAAAAGTGGTCTAAAGGGGTAAAATAAAGGGATAAAGTAGTGGAATTCTGGTGATGATGATGGTGAGCTTGTCCGGGTAATGCGGTGATGTGTGTCCGGGTAAGAGTATATTTAAAACCACCATTTTCCCAACATTTACAACAGAAAATGTTACTTCTGTTGTGGCAAATGTGTTTCTGAAGTCCCTTAGAACTCTAATACACACAAATCAATCACCCTCCCCAACACAAACCCCAAATCCACCTTGACTCATACTCCCCATCATCCATTCTCCATGATTATTCTCATTCTCATTTTCATGAAAAATTTTTAGTGGCAACATATGTTTCGATTTGTTAATGCTTCCAGTAGTTTAAGACCGGTGTTATTACTGAATCTTCGGAATAATACTGGGATTATAGTTCCGGCATCGCCTTTACAACATTCTCGGTTTGGGTTTTCTGATGTCAGATATAATTCATCAACAACAACAGGGAATCATAAAGTTAATGCCTTTATTCAACAATCTCAACAAGATCCATTATTAAAGGAAGCTTTAGATTCAGGAATAGGAGTAAAACTTAACTATTTCCGAGAACAAATTTCCTTATTAAATCAGTATAGATTAGAAGGATCAAATATAGAAAGTCAACAAGCATTTTCCACCACGTTTCATAATATATTAGATTTATTTAATGATTCCGAATTAAGAGCATCATTTGGCATGGGGGATTTATTGAAATATTCTCTGGCATTAAATTCATCTATTCATTATAATAGAATCAATAGATTATCAGGATCCAAGAATAGAGATAAGGATCAATATAAGAATGAGAATTTCTTGGATGAATTGACTATGAAGAGAGCTTTATTATCATTAACCGAAATCATTAGTAATGGAGAAATGAATAAAATATTAAATGTTAGTTCGTTAAGAAACTTTTTCAGTGCCATGAGACAATTTGAATTTTATAATGAAAGTATTGATGTTTGGGAACAAGGAGTTAATGATAATGAATTAAGTGGACTCTTTTTAGATGATCGAGTATTATCAATTATTTTACCTATAGCCTATGAAATTGAAAGATTTTCTTATGATGAAGTGGCCAGAATTTATGAATTAAATACCAAGGATAGATCATCTATAGATAAGGATTTGATTTCTGCTATTGGTAAAATAGCTATTTCTGCTGGAGATTTCAATAGAGGATTAGATTGTTTAGAACAATTATTAAAAGTCTTTGATACTCCCAATCAAAGAAATCAAGTGGTTCATGCTTTAGGGGATTTACATTTATCATTTATTGGTCATTGTAAAGATATTACTATAAGTAGACATTTTTTTGATAAGGTTATTCATTATGATTTACCCTATCCAGTTAAATTAAGAGTAAGTCAAGTTCAATCTTTACTTCAGAATTGTGTTGATAGTAATGAATCATTACAAGAAATTCTTTATTTCTGGAAAGGGGCCATCAGTTATTATTCTACCGATAAGAAAACTATAGAAATGAATGCTAGATATGCTAAATTGAACAATACGTTATTTCAAATCTTCTTCAAGATGTATCCGGAATTAACCGATGAATCATTTGAGCAATTAAAACAAATCATCAAGACTTATAATGATATTAAATCCTTAGATGAACCATTCATGAATACTTTAATCACCAACTATTGTTGGGGTGACAAGAATGTATTCCAACAATTGGTGCAAAATTATGATATCTACAACATCAAAAGAACCCAAGTATCTTATCGAGTGGCATTAAAGAGTATGGGAGACATAAATGGGTTTTCCAATGAAGAAATCTTGGAAAAATGGCATGATTCCTTAACTAATTTAGACAAGTCTAAATCCACTTATATCCCCAATGCTGATTGGTCATCATTAAGAAGTGCCACCATTCAAAGTCAAGCCCAAGATGATCGCCGAGGATTATATTTCGATATTATGGGTCATTATAGGGATTATTTCCAAGATCGTAAAGCCGCCAATAACTTTATAAGATTATGGTTAAACAATGATAGTCAAATCTTACAAGATTTCTATAAGATTAGAAACAATGAATCCTTCACTTCGGTAATAATTACCACGCCACAATTCCGCCATTTGAAACCTCAAGTTCATTTCAATTCCATTTTGGACCATTTGAATGTGTAACTCTTTTGAATGGGTAATTCTTGACCTTAATTATTGTGTAAAAGTGGTTTGTAAATAGTATATGATTGTATTGTATATAGTAATAAAGATTTCTCAAATGCTCAACCTTTTTTTATAACAACATGGGAAGTTGTTTCTCCAAACCAGAAGACAACGAGAAGAAGCCGGTTACGGCGAAAAATAGATTTGAATCTCAGCAGAAATTGGGCACTAATGGAGGAAATCAAGGAAAAAATAGCAGTCAAGGACAACGTGACCAAGGACAACGATTAGGGAGTGCAGAAGGGAATTCCAATAACGTCAGCGCTAAAGAAGCTGTAGCTAAAGCCGCTGAACAAAGGTATAATCAGCAACAGGAAAAAAACAAGGATAGTCAAGGGAAGCTTGAGGCGATGAAGAAGATGTCAAAGCTGGAGAAGGGGTTGTAGGTGGAGGAGAAGTGGGAATAGGAGTATAATGAAATAGGATGAAGTAGGATGAAGAAGTAATTGAATAAAAGTAACAATAAGCGATTGATAGGTAGATTTAATAGTGGATATTCAATGGCCAAACAACCACAACCCATAGTCAATAATTAATAGCCAATAGTCATTATATACACTCATTTCTTTTCAGAACGATCATTTATCAATTACTACACAATGGGTTCATTCTCTAATAAACTCAACATAATCTTATCATGAATCTCATTCTCTCATTCGCATGATTAAATCTATCTTTGGAGGCGATACCTCCTTCTACAATAAAGAACGTAAGAGAGTTACCGAGATCATTCGTCTTCCCTTACTTGAATACGTTCTTCAGTATTTACCTCATCTTCAATTGACACAAAAACTGCAAGATGACTTGTGGGAAATGATAGCTATTAAGCTCAATACTCATCAATTCAAAATATCATTACAACACTCCTTAGGGGAGACGATGGAAGAACTCCCCACATTAAATGGGATTTTTATAAAAGAGATCTTTGAATCGATTATGGAGAAGTTTGTTAATAATATTTCTGTGGTTAATAGTACAAAAGGTATCTATTATAATGGACTTTTTGCAAGTTCAGGTAACAATTCCGGAATTCGATACATGGCGTTTACACTTCCAGTGATCCATGCCTACGATACTAAAGAAGATCAATTATGTTGTGAATTATTTTATATGAAGAATTTAGAGGTGGATGTGAAAGCTAAACGAGCCAGAGATAGTTTTATTGATCAGGTTACAAATCATGACCTGGTTGATAGTAGTAAACAATTACACGATGTGAAAAGTAATCTGGAGAATGAAAAGCTTGAAGTATGTTTACAAGAATTGAAGAAGAAAGATCTGAGAATAGAGTATCTTAATGAAGAGAATAAGAGGTTGATGGAGTTGAATCAGCAATTATTAGAGGAGATGAAGGGGAGGAGGAGTTAGGAAATAGAGGAGAAGTAACAGAAGGAGCAAAAGTATCACAACACAGACAACACAAACAACACAAACAAATAAAGCTATACACTCTATATTATTTATCATAATTTACTTCATTTATATACAATCATTCTCTATCATCATTCTCTATCACCATTCTCTCACCATTCTATTGTATTTTCTCACTCACTATTTATTTCTCACTCATTCTCAACTCTATTACCTCCAATAACATGGAATCATCAACCAAAGTCCCTCTATCCCATACTTTGTGGTCGCCTCATGACACCGTCAAAGATGCTGCCGAATCTTTAGGAATCCAAATGACAGAAGAATCAGCTAAAAATTTGGCCATGGATGTGGAATACAGAATCCATGAAATTTTGGAAACCGCCATAAAGTTTATGAGAAGATCCAAACGGAAATTATTGACCACCAGTGATATAAGTCATGCTTTAAAAGTGTTGAATATTGAACCTCTTTATGGATACGATAATTCACAAGCATTATCTTTCAAAGAAGCCTTGGTGGGCGCAGGTCAAACCTTATATTATCTTGATGATCATGAGATTGAGTTGGAAAAATTAATTAATCAAGATTTACCTAAAGTCCCTAGACAATCTACTTTTACAGCTCATTGGTTAGCTATTGAAGGGGCTCAACCTATGATTCCTCAAAATCCTTCTCCTGCTGATATAAAGAACTTACCTCCAGCTATGAGAGGAGCCACTTCATCCATTCTTGGTAATGATATCTTGAATATGACTACGGGTAATGATAATGTTTCTTCAGGAATTACCAATGGATCTAAAAACAAAAAAGTCACCGATAAAGATACCGAAGTTAAACCTTTGGTTAGACATTTACTTTCTAAAGAATTGAAATTATATTTTGATAAAGTCGTTGATGTATTATTATCTTCTGATCCAGAAAAGGAGAATTTAAAGTATGCTGCTTTAAACTCTTTGAAACATGATCCTGGTTTACATCAATTAGTACCATATTTCATTCAATTTGTCGCTGAACAAACTACTAATCATTTGGGGAATATCAATATCTTATCCACCATGTTGGAAGTTATATCGGCATTAGCAGAAAATAAATCTATTTTTTTAGAGCCTTATGTTCATGCCTTGATGCCATGTATTTTAACTTTACTTTTGGCCAAAAGAATTGGGTCCAATATTAAAGATTTAAATGATGAAACTAGTCAACAAGAATTGAAAAATCAACTTGCGGTTCGGGAATTTGCTGCTATTTTATTAGAACATATTATAACGTTTTATGGTTCTTCATATTCTACTTTAAGACCCAGAGTTACTAGAACGTTATTAAGAGCTCTTTTGGATTCTTCTAGACCTGTAGGCACTCACTATGGGGCATTATTAGGATTGAAAAATATGGGTAATGAAGTAATAAAATTAGTTGTCATTGGTAATTTGAAAATGTGGTATCATCTGGTGGTTCAAGAAATGAATACTGAAATAGAAAAAGATTTATTACTCAAAGCAGCTGTAGAGTCATTAATAAAATTAAAAGTGTCTATTCCTAAACCTGAAGATGCTATGGATGGTGATAATGATGATGAAATTTCTGATGAAATAAAACAAAAATTAACTGAAAGAATCGGAGAACCTTTAGCTAATAAAGTGTTGGAATTAGAGGATTCTAAAGATATAGTAAGAGGAATATTCTTTGGTGAAATAAATGTATAATAATAATAATAATAATAATAATAATAATAATATATATATATATATATATATAATAAAATGCTTATGTTCTTCTACTTCTTCTTCTTCACTGAAGCTCTTTTGAAAATACCATCATCTTCAGGAGATGAATCCTTTAACGAATTAAGGAATGAATGACTTTCAAATGCAATAGGTTCACCAGGTTTCCGTTTCCTAGCCGAGGATCCCATTATAGGTGATGATTCTATAGGCATTGGACTTGTAAGGATCTCTGATTGTAAGGGCTTAGTTGCTGAAGATCTTGGTTGAAGTGGTGATACGATTTGTTCTATAGGTGACAGGGTTGGTGGTGGTGGTAATGAAGGAGGTGGAGCTAAAGAATTGGGTGCTTGACTCTGTTTTGATGTAATGTTGTTAGGTTGTGAAGGAGTTTGGATTACTTCAGTAACAGATCTTGCTAATCGAGGCTTTACAGGAGTTGAAGTTACTTGAGCAATAGATGGTGGTTTGATCAGATTAGATTCTTTAACTTTACGAGAAGTTCCAAAGATAAGTGAATCTTTCATACCTGATGACAGCTCAATAACTGATTTCAGTCTAGCAGCATCTACAGGAGCTGAAAAGTCTACTTGTCTTCTATGCAAATTTTTGGATGATAAATTGGATTTTGATCTTTTTAAAGCGATTGGGGGAGAAAATGTTTGTTGATTTGTTTGTAGTTTGGCAGTAGGTTTTTTGAGTTTTGGGTTTGTGGAATGGGTTGTGGCATTAGTTGTGGTATTAGTGGCATTAGTTGTGGTATTAGTGACACTAGTAGAAGTACCTGCACTACTTGATGACTTCATCAGTCTCGAATTCAACTTCAAACTCAGTCCTTTTATTCTTCCTACTAAATCCTTAATAATACCCGGCAACCGTTTGTTAAAGTAAGGAATCAAAACATAAGCCACAAAGCTCATTAAATCTAGTGATTCATGCGAATATAAAGTATCCCAAATACCCATTTTTTCAATGATTCCATGTAAAGTAGCAATGGTGATTTCTTTGGACCGTTCTTGTGATGATGGGGCCCCAAGGGGTGATGTAACTCCCATACCTAAAAACGTAGGAATGATTTTCTTAGCCAGTTTCCTTTTACGTACTAAAGTAGGTCGGGTATTGTGTTTTGGTTTTGGTTTTGTATCTCCTGTTTCT
Organism: Yamadazyma triangularis; assembly: GCA_030573955.1. Lineage (NCBI taxonomy): Eukaryota > Fungi > Ascomycota > Pichiomycetes > Serinales > Debaryomycetaceae > Yamadazyma > Yamadazyma triangularis. Next base: position 12,438 of record JAJMEC010000093.1, on the reverse strand, counting down.
GGATTCAAAAACAGACTCTCATTGATATTCATTGTTACCAATATCTCTAGTAGTACTACCAATTGCATTTGAGCTTCTCGGACTTTGAGAACGTTGATAAACGTGTTGAGTTCATGTTCAGGACCATTATCAAAGAATCCATACTTGGACAAGAAGTTATTTTGAATGTCCAATTCAAATTCTAAGTCCAAACCTTCATTGGAACATTGTTTATCAAGTCGTTTTAGAATTCCAAACCTTCCGTTATTTCTCTTATCAAACGCTTCAGTAGAGAGTACTATTGACGACAACACACTGATAATTTGGGACTCATTGTTATCACATAGCACTCGGAGTCGGGACAAAGCCGTTTTGGGAAAGTATCCTAGTGGTGTAGTAGGAGAATAAAGAATATTATAGTATCTTGAACGGATGTAGGAACCAGGATCATCTTTATGGTCTGGTGATACTGTAGATAGATTATTAATGGAAAGATGACCAGAAGGAGGCGTAATAGAAAATTTACCCTTTAAGGTTTCAAAATCGGGATTTTTTTGTAGTTGATCATCACCAATAGTAACAAAGATATCATCATTTACACATCCTTCACGCGTAATAGTATCATCACCATTGTTCCTGCTATTCTGATCACATTCTAACAACCCAAAAGTATCATTATGTATATGGAAAAGAACGCCTTTCTTCACCGACTCTTTTTCTGCTTCTTGAAACTCTATAAAATAATCCTGATGAGAAACCATTGTAGTATCTATTTGAACAAGTCCTCGATTATCAAAATCAATAATAGTATTTAAATCCACACTCAAGGCCTTTTCCTTTAAAAAAATACGATATTGTTTAATTTTCCCATCATAAATCACCACACTATCAAAATGGTCTATGTTTCCTCCACTATGGAACGAATCAATCGGGCTATTTACAGGTGAAACAGTTGCCATAACATGTTAAAATTTCACCAGGCGCGTCGTTATATAAACTGTATCTTTATAAACTGAAGCGAGAGACTTCAAAGGGGAGAGATGAACTCTTTATATAAACTGTGTCTATAACAGATAAATTATATCTATAACAGATAAATTATATCTATAACAGATAAATTATATCTATAACAGATAAATTATATCTATAACAGATAAATTATATCTATAACAGATAAATTATATCTATAACAGATAAACTATATCCTCAGATAAACTGTACATCTACAACACCCGTCAATTCTGCAACCAATGGTGCTCCATAACATCAGTAATTGAAGGCCGGGAGTCTATATCTCGTACTAGAATCGTTTTTATAAGCAGCATCGAAGACTCACTAATAATATACGGTAAGTTTAAATCCCCTTCCATGATCTCATCCACATTATAGAATGGATTCTCCTTATACAACATGGTATAGAGTAAGATCCCCAATGCCCATATATCTTGAGGTTTACCTTCATATTTTTCACCTCGTAACACCTCAGGAGACGCGTAATCAATGGTTCCAACAAACACGTCAAAAGGACCCAGTTTGGTGTAACCAGCACTACCAAAATCAATCAATTTGATGATTCCTCGTTCATCAACTATAACGTTTTCGTCCTTGATGTCGCGATGAACAATTCCGTGTTTGTGGAGATGATATACGGCCAAGACGATTTGTTTAAATATCGATTGACATTGCTGTTCTGTCATGCCTTTTCTGACTTCAATGTAGTCAAATAAATCTATGGCTGGAGGGTCTCCAAAGATGGGGGTTTCCAAATAATAGTATTTATCATCTTCAAAGAAATCAATGATTCTCATAATATTGACATGAGGTTCTCTCATTAATGTCGACATGATCTGAATTTCTGAAGGAATGGTACCTAGATCACGATCTCGGACCCAAGTATCCACCAAAATCCGTTCTTTATCGATACATTTAATGATTACTGTATAGGGAGAATCATGTTTATGTTGAGCTAAAACCACTTTCCCATAAGCTCCTTCACCCATATCTCTAACGATATCGAATTCGGTGATTTTTTTATTTCTTCTTCTTTCTCCAATGGCTTTAGGCCAATGACTACATTCTTGAGCTTTTTGGGCAATCAAATCACTTTCTTCCTGTAACATTTCCTGTTCGGAAAACTTTAACACTGGTGACTGTTTATCTTCATCTTCTGATATGATACTGATTTTAGTATCAAATGATGATCTGGTGGTGGAATTGAGATTAGAATCTTCTGTAGTTGTTGATCCTGTTACTGATAATTGTCGTTGATGAAGGTCGCTATCATCATTGGTGGTTTTATCATTCATCAGTAAAAGAGTTGACTTGACATTATTCTTCCAATTAGGTCTTCTGGTACTATTATGACGAGTGATTTCTCCTGTAGTGGCTATTAACGACGAATTTTGATCGAAAAGCTTCAATTGTGATGGTAAACTTACAAATCCAGCATGATAATCTCCACTAATCAGTCTTGAACGAGAATACTCTGGCTTATTCATTTGTTGCCATAATTTACCACTTACTTCTTGACGAGGATCTGAAGAAGAAGAATAAGAAGAAGAAGGTTGTCTGGTTGCTCTTCTGGAATAAGTAATCCATAAAACATAAGTATCAAGAGCTGACACTCTTAATTGGATATCGACATAAATCTTATGGCCATCTATATGTTTAGCTTCTAATCCATTAGACTTTATATAAGCATCTTCAATTTCTGATTGAGTTCCATGATTAGTTTCTAAAACACAATTATATTTACGGAAAAAGTGTTCTGGTAATACCAATCCAGGAACAGTGGGGAATTTGGAATTATAGTCTTCAATTCCAATAGTGAAAATACTACTAAACTTATTAATAATCAAATCAATTGGTTTACCGGTTAAATCCAATGCTGACCACCCAAATAAGTTTCTAGCAATAGCATTATTACATGAAAGAATGTTAAAGTTGGAGGCATCAATAACCACCATTCCTGCAATATATGGTAAAGAATGGACTTTCACTTTAATCTCCATATTTTTAGGATTCATAGTTAAAGGTGAGGATGTTATAGCACAGGGGATATTTTGATCATCATCCATTTGAAGAGTGAAATATCTTCTTGTATTGAGTCTTTCACTTTGACTATAACTTAATTCGTAGTTATCGGCTTCTTGAGGAGTCATTTCACCATGTAAGAAATCATTAATAGAATCACTAATAGTTGATAATTGGAGATTTTGTTGATGATCAAATTGTGACACCATATTCCCTGCCACTTCCTTAACAGAAGTAATATTAAAATCTAATGAGTTTTCATGTTCTGGTTTGGAAATGACAATGTCAAACGCATCACAAGGGATTTGATCAAACATAAATATAATAAGATTATTCTTTCTTTTAGCCCAAAGTGACGTCCAAGCGTATTGTTGATCACCAGGACGTGATATAGCCACCACTTCCCCTGAAAATATAATGTCAGTATTAGGAAGTATAGCTTGAAACTTGGGATTTCCTTGAGCACTTCTAGCGAGTCGATCACTGACGAATTCTCTAAATTGAGGAGCAATTAAGTCCATTAATGTTAATGATCTTATCATTGTTTTCAGAACACCAAACATCAAACATGCAAGATCATTAGCGGCTTTAACTTGCCAGGGGCTTTCAAATTCTATAGTGAAAATGGATTGAGGTGAAGCATGTTTACCCAGAGACACCGAATGGAAAGGACGATTATTGGTGTTTAATGGAGCCGTTGGGTTATTGAGAATATTAAGGGCAGCTGAAGATACTTGTCTCAGAGACGGTAATGAATTATTTTTATCACTAGTGGTCATGACAGAAGTATCAACAAAAGGAGTAGCCAAAGCATGTAATAAACGATTTCTAATGAGATCATACTTTAACCGATGTTCGTTTTCATCTTGAGTCAAGGATAAATCATGCAAAGTAGAAGCAAAGTCTTTATCTTTAGTGATATTGACATCATTTTGATCTAATAATTCCACAATATCTTTTAAATCATCTTCAAAGATTTGATCATGGAATTCTGGATTTAGTTTGGATTTTGATGGTTTCAGAGAAAATAGTTGATCCACAGGGAGACTATCGGATCGTTTAACTTTAGGCTTAAATAAAGCTGATAATGCAGGTGATTGTGAAGTGGAGTTTGTTCCAGTAAATGAAGAAGAAGAAGGTGAAGAAACCCCAGAAGCAGTTTCAGTGATATTAGCCGCTTCATTACGTTTAGCTCTAGCAACACTCAAGTCTTCATTCGACAAGGAAAAAGGCCGTTGATAAAACGTTGATGGCGGGGAAATATCATCGGTATCCAGTTCAAATACCGAACTTAAAGCGTTCATAAGTTTAGGACGATCTTTTAGAATCTCTAAGCTTCTTTTCAATACATTTAATCGTAAAGCTAATGAATTGGGGGATAAATGGGCGTAGGAATAAGAATGAGTGGATTCTATAGGAAACTTTAATATATCCAAACGGTTATTAAATTGATCCTTCATAGTCATTATAGGACTATTAAGGGCTATGGAATCGGAGGACTTGTTGGATGCTTGACTAGAATTGGATATAATTGATGTGACTCTATTGGCTTTTTTATTACGTTTAGCCACGGAGATTTGGTTTGCGGTTTGATGAAGGTTATGATTGACATCTTCACTTGACATATCTTCCTGGATATAGAACAGAGGAATGTCTCTATTCGATGAAGGTCGTTGCATAGTGGTTTAGTGGAGTGGAAAATTTAACGCGCAGTGTATATGTATAGTATATAGAAGGGATGAGAAGAAGATAAAAGTGAGTAGTTTATTAATGGATATGTTGATAATACAAAGTAAAGGAATGGGGTTTAGGTAATGGTGGAAGAATAATAAAGGAGTGTCATAAAGGAGTGTCATAAAGAATCTTGTAAAAGGATCTCAATGAAGAAAGTCAATAATTAAAGAATATCATTAATGACAGGATCTCATTAATTAAAGAGTCTCAATAAATGATGAATCTCATAAAAGAATCTCATTAATCTAAGAATGACATCAAATGATGAATCTCATAAAACATTCTCATAAAACATTCTCATTAATCAGATCCTCATTAAACATCTCAATAAATAAACCTCAATCTCAAGAATTTCTATTAAATCTCATTAATAAAAGGATCTCAATCTCAAAAATCTCTATTAAGACTCATTTAAAGAATCTCAATCTGAATCTATATCAAACTCCATTTAATCTCAATCTCAAGAACCTCTATCAAACTCCATTTAATCTCAATCTCAAGAACCTCTATCAAACCCCATTTAATCTCAATCTCAAAGAGAAAACTCCTGAAGCCTCTCGTCCAATGCAAACACTCCATCTCCTTCTCTATACGACATCCCCGGAGTATCTCCAACCCCATATAATACCCCCGGTGTTAATCCCAGAGACCTAATAGCAGCAGCTCCTGGCTCTGAAAGTATTGGCATCGCTTGTGGAGTACCACCATTAGATGATTCGTACGTAGGAGGACTCAACGCTCTCACGTCCTCATAAGTCGGCGGCACCTCATCATCCCATGAAATACCTAATCCCGATCTTTCCGTCATACATAATTTGAATTGCATTCGTAACACTCTTGCTGAACCTGTAGGAGTTCCTGAAACATTCGGTGGTGATCCCTCTTGATTATTATTACCATTAGCCGAGGAATTTTGTGAACTCACTGGTGTTAATGCCAACTTTTTAGGGGCTTTTTTGTTAACAGTAATACTCTCTTCTGCGATAACTATTTCTACCACTAATAAATGACTAACAAAGATTCCTTCATTGGGATCTTCAATGTCACAACATACATTAGCTCCATTTCTTAATCCTTCACGAACTTCATCAATATCGGGATGGTTTTTATCCGTGGCGGCTTTATTGGAGTTTCTAATTGATCCTGATGAAAGATTCATACAGTTAATTTCCGCTACTAATTCAATTTTCCCCTTGCCAGAGAAATCCGATTTCCAGCCGGATTTAAGGTCTCCATGGCTTATAGCTCGGGATTCAGTAATGTAAAGATGTAAGTCTTGATCTTGTGAATTAGGTGTGGTTTGGTTAACGGAATTGTTACTTGGAGTCGAGGGATTATTTGATGGTGTATTTAAATTATCATTTTCTGGAGTTTCTGGTGACCCAAAATCTTGTACAAAGTTATTATGAGCATTTCTAGGAGCATTTCTTTCAACTTCTGAAGTATCTATATTATCCACAGGAGCTCCTCCAAGTCCAGTTTCACTGGATTGTTGGGGTTCTCTTACCTCATTGGGTGGAGAATCAACTGATAATGAAGTATTGGTTTGAATTGTACTATGATGAACATTAGTATTCTTGGTTGTTTTAGGATCTTTCACTAAAGCTTCTCGTTTACGAGCATCCTCGGCGTTTTTAAGCTTAGATTGATGTTTTTCACAACAATAAGCTCTTACTTTAGAATGTTCTTCTATTTTCCATGACAATTTTCTCATTCTCCATCGTTTATCACCACTAGCGTTAACAAGATTATCGAGCTTTAACTCCATAGGGAATTTGGACTTGGGATAAATGACATGGGGTAATAACGCTGTAGCATTGACTTCTGTTGGGGGGAATATTCTAAGCGAATTTCTATCGGGTCCTCTTAGTATCAGTCGACTTATATTCAATGGTAACGTTAATTTGACTTTATCTTTACTATTAGGTACCTTAGCTTCAGCAATGATATCATACTTTATATAGGAGATGGAGTTATGAGATCCCAATTTACACGACCCAGGAAGGGACCCAGGAAGTAAATGGGAAAACGGATAAGCATGAGATCCTGGAGGAAATTTAGTACTGGAAGTAACCACATCCCAACGAGCCAACACGTTTTTCCTGATACTACAATCATGGCATCCTGATACCACAGAAGAAGTGATCAAGAACGGTTTATTCAACTGAATAGTTTGCACCAAAGAAAGCGTCACGTTCTCCACCTCTGTTTCGGCCATATCGTGTTTTGTAGTCATAAACAAGAGCCCGGATATAATCGAACCTGACGATTCACTTGGTTCTCCATACAATATCACTGGAGGAGACTCTAACTCTATTGATAATTCTATAGGAACTGGAGCCGGTTTTTGTTTTTCGTCATGACTATGATGACGGTGATGGTTAACTAAGCCTATTCTATGATTATGACTCAGAGATGTAGTATTGGTACCTTTTCTGGATCCGTTACTTGACATTGGTGTCAAGTCTTCTTGAGAATGATTGTGAAATAGTTTTGTTTTGAACGACATTTATGAAGGTGTTAGTAAAATTAATGATGCGAATGAAATTAACACCAGTGATCCAACAATATATATATATATATAATTATACCGGAGATTATGCACAATTAACGAATCATGCAGTGAAAAAGGGAATAGCAAAAGTGAGTTATAACCGGAGAAGCGATGATACTATGCGAAGACTGCGGGAGGATTACGGGGGACCGGTTTCCTAATGCGGTAATCGGAGGTTTGGCGTGTTTCTGTGTTCTGGGGTACGCCGACGGAGTACTGGAAGGGGAAAGTGGGACTCCGGTTGTGGGGAGGGGAGGAGTTGGGGGGAGTAGTTATGTGGGAGTAGTTATGTTGGAGTAGTTATGTATGAGTCTAAGGCGGTAGTTTGAGGCGGTAGTTTGAGGCGGGAAGTGATGTTTCAGTGTAGTTAATGTTAGCGCTGGAGATCTTGTGGTAGTTAATTACCGCGATGTCTGTGGTAGATTCTACAATTACCGCGATGTCCGTGGTAGATTTTATTTTTACCGCCATCATCGCGGTAGCTTCTATATTTACCGCCATCATCGTGGCAGCGTCTACAATTATCGCGACCTTCTCAGCAGCCTCTACAATTACCACTCACATCAAATATGGTCTACATTGTCTTTGACAATGGTTCCTACAACATAAAAGCCGGGTTTTCTACCGACTCCCGCCCCATGAAACAACTGAACACAATCACAAAAGCAAAAGATGGTAGAATCTACATTGGAAATGACTATATTAACACCAATAATCATTCAGGGATCATGGTTAAACGACCTTATGATCAGGGGAATTTGACTTCTTGGGAAACTCAGAAACCTATATGGGATTATACATTTGATTCTATGTCTTCTGGTAATAAAGAGTTTCTGGGAAATGATTATGGATTATTGCTCACAGAAACTCCTTTCCAATTACCTCAACTATCAATGAACACTGATCAAATAGTGTTTGAAGAGTATGGTTTTAACAGTTACTATAGAAGTATTGCTGGATCTTTGGCGCCATGGTGTTTGCCACCTGATAATAGTGAATTTAGTTTGATTGTGGATTGTGGATTCTCGGCTACTTGGATCATTCCTGTAATATATAAATCAGTGTATTGGAAAGGAATTAAGAAACTCCCTGTTGGTGGTAAGATATTCAATGGGCTTTTACGAGAAATCATTTCTTTTAGACATTATGATATTACTGAAGAACCTATTTTGATCAATACTATTAAAGAATCCACATGTTTTGTGGCTAATGATTTTAATGAAGCTATTAATAATAAATCCAAGCTAAAATGTGAATTTGTTTTACCTGATTTTAAAACTACAACCACGGGTTATGTGAAGACCAAGAATTCTCCTCAAGACGCCGATTTACAAAGTTTACCTCTATACGATGAAAGATTTGTTATTCCCGAATGTCTTTATCATCCTGAAATCATTGTTGATAATGCTCAATCCAATAATCATATTGTTCAGACGTCGCCTATAAAGAACTTGACTGATTTAATTATTGAATCCATTATGTCATGTCCTGAAGTGGCCCGGCCATTGCTTCTGAAGAATATTTCTGTTGTTGGTGGTACAGCCAAATTGCCTAATTTCGAATCCCGGTTAAAACATGAACTTTTCAAAGAGTTACCTCAAGATTGGAAGGTGGATATCACTTCACAACCTTATGAATTGGATGAAGTCAATTGGTACGGAGGGGTAGAGCTCGCTAATAGTGATATCATGAATAAAATCACCATTTCCAAACAAGATTATTATGAACATGGAGCCAATTGGTGTCAAAAACAATTTGGGTTTAAAAACCTTTAATGTATATATATAAATGGATATATAGATGTATTTAAGTGACTTTAATAATATTGTTAAATGTTAAGTATCTACTCAACACCAACCATCCGTATCGGAACCACACCATTTGACTAAAATGTCCATAAGCCATGGCGGAGTAACTAATACTCAACATATTCAAATCAGAATAAAACTTAAATGATTGTTCTCTAGGATCAAAGAAACTGACATTGATATTAATGTTTAACATTTGACTGATAATAAGTTTGGATAAATGGTTGACAAATAACTCGATATTGGTCAATAAAGTCGATGAATATTTCTCCAAGAAGTTCAATGATTTCAATTTGAACATAATGTTTTGATTCTCCTTAGCAAAGTGACGAACCCCATGGTAAAGCGATATGTGGTTGGGATGGTTAGATACTCCTTGTTCATCAAACGTTATTAGTACTGCTTTCGGTTCAGTTATTACAGCTTTCAAGCTCTTGTTGATGTTTAAAATGGGCCAATCTTCATCCATGCCATCAGCAAAGTCCAATACTTTTACCTTGGAACTATCAATACCCAAGATCTGGGCTGACCGCATTAACTCCTGATGTCTAATGGCTCCCATTGATTTGTCTTCAGCGTCGCCTTTAGAAAAACATATCATGTGGATATCGTTGTTATATATAGGTTTAGACAATTCTAGAATGGTCGGCGAAAAGAACATGACTTCGTCATCAGGATGGCCAATGACAAAGTAGATGTCCCGGTGGGTGATTGTGTTGTTACTTATAGAATCATAGGGGAAATACGACGACGTGTAGCTATTACTTTTGATTTGATGATTGTGGTATTTGGTGATTGTCTGCGGTATTATTGTCGACAAAATAATCCAAATCACAAACGATATAGGGATAATACGTAGAATGGATTTAAGAAACATAATGAATAAAGATCGCGGTGGTGATAGATTTTATATATTTGATATCATAGAATGTTCACACTTCACACTTCTCACTTCTCACTTCTCACTTCTCACTTCTCACTTCTCACTTCTCACTTCTCACTTCTCACTTCTCACTTCTCACTTCTCACTCTTCATAAACGTGTAGCCAGTGTTCCATACCAAGTCGAGGGTGGTGGCGTCATTCCAACCGAGATCGTACAATTTACTGCGGAATTCACTCACTATATCATGGTGTTTAGCCTCAGTATAGTTGTGCATAGCACTATAGGTTTGGTAATAGTTGAAGAAGTCATCTAAGGAGATGTGTTCTTTTGTAAGCGGCAAATCATTGGCTTTAGGCGGTAAATAGTTATTTAAATCCACCTCATATTTATTGGTTACTACATGAGGAAACTTGTTCTTATCAATGTGATCATTGATTTTTGTACACCCAGAAGCAAGAACGTCTCTTCCTGGGTCCCAATAGGGCCCCAAGTACTTCTCTCCATAGGTAAACTCCATATACATATCTCTCACTTGAGTCAAAATGTCATGTTTTGTTTGTGGAGAGTAGGTCTTAGAAGGCGTGGAAAAGTCCACAATCACTGGGTCAACATAGTACCAATAAGCAAAAGTTCCTCCAGGTTTTAACATTTGATACACTCTATTAAACACTTGTTCAAAGTCCTTTGCCCAATGGAGACACTGAGCACAAGTGATTAAATCGCTGTCTTTCATTGCCTCCACATTAAGATCATCAAGATCCCCTACTTCAAACCTTATTCTGGACTCATTAATGTTGCCTAGTGCCTGGCACCGTTCCGGGATCAAATCATTACTAACTTGGACCATTGATGGGGATAAATCTACTCCAACAACTTGGTTAGCTACACTGAGGAGTTCATAAGTAGCTATTCCTGTTCCGCATCCCAAATCAATTGCTTTATCTATTGGATGTCCCACGTATTCTTTAAGAAGTTGGTAAAACTGTGCGGGGTAATGGGGCCTAAAGGAGTTATAATTGAGGGCCTTGAACCCGGTTTTAGAGAAGGTGGCCATTGATAAAAAAAAAAAAAAAAAAATCCCTTCAAAATGTCCCTGGAAAATGTGTCAAATCGCGAAAATCCGGGGTAAAAATAAAGTTGAAATAAAATAATATAAAATAAATTATAACCTTTTAATACAATAAACTATATATATATATATCTACACGACCTAATTCAAATCAGAATCTATAAATTGATTTAAATCTGATTCATCCAGGTCTCTATTGTTTAAGAAAGGAACTAATCCTAAAGATCCATCAGCGGCAAATTCATTTATCAATTGATGTTGAGAAAGATTCACCTTGAAAGGATCAAATTGTAAAATATTATCAATTTTATCATCATCAATAAAGTCTAATTCGGGAATTGATTGTTCATTGATAAGCGAATTTAATGATCCCGCTGGTTTGTTGTTATTTTCTGGTAATCGATTAACTGCGGGTTTAGTGATTTGACGTTTTTTATTTAAAAGGGGGTTTTTATTAAATGGAATTCCAAGTAAACTTAATATGGCCATTTCAATTAATTTCGATGAATTTCGACTTAACCCTCCAGGAACTTTATACTTACTTTCTCGGATCAATAATGGAATTGTATTCAATAATAATTGTTTCAGATTCAGATATAATGATCCTCCCTTGATATAATCAAGACTACCTTTGGCCACCAACACTGCTAGTCTAGAATGTTCTCTAGCAATGTTTATTGGTAATGGTAAAGAATAACATGAAGCTGAGGTTTCATTGTAAAACACTTTAAGAATTTGTAAGATTTCAATAGATGATTGTTGAATCATAGTCATACTAGAAACTATAGTAGACTTATTACCTTCTCCAGTAGTTAATTTTTCCTTTTCCGATAATCCTACTCCATGATTATTACCAAATTTAGATATTATGGGTAAATAAATCAATATTCTAGCATGGAAGTATAAAAATACTAAACATAATTGTTGTCTACTGTAAACTTTCCAATGATCAACTGATTCCATTCCTGATCTAAGAGAAAATCCATTGACATCAATTTCAAATCGAAGATCTTTAGGTAATGCTCTTCTCCAACTTTCAAGCATTCTTTCTTTATTGGCAACAGTATCTTGACCTTCAAGGTATTCTGAACTAGAAAAAATTGCATCCAAAATACTTCCTAGAACTCGACAGTATAGAATCACATGAAGGGAAAACCGACTAACTTTACCCACAATGGTTAACTTGGTATTATTAACAATCAAGATGTTTTCATTATTACTTCCATCGTCGTCGTCGTCATCATCATCGTCATTGTCTTCTTCATTATTGTTTTCACTGGAAAATGGTAAAGCACATTCTATTTCAAAGTCCTTTAAAAGTCTAGGAACACCTAAATTTAATGATGAATAAGTATCAAGACAATAAACACACCAGA
>JAJMEC010000092.1:0-68793 GCA_030573955.1 Yamadazyma triangularis | reverse complement strand
TTTTTTTTTTTTTTTTTTTTTTTTTTTTTTTTTTTTTTTTTTTTTTTTTTTTTTTTTTTTTTTTTTTTTTTTTTTTTTTTTTTTTTTTTTTTAGTGTTTTGTGCTAATTGTGAAAGGTCAGGATCCCAACTCCTTTTCTTTCCACATATTAGTACTTAAGCAATTATAATTAAAATCCCTATAATTAAAATCCCTATAATGAAAATCCCTGTAATGAAAATCCCTTTAGTTGAAATCCCTTTAGTTTCCCAAATTATATTGTTCTAGTCCATTTTGTCTTGTTGTGTTAAACTGTTTTGGTGATTTTGGCTGCGAAATTCTTTTGTTTTTTTTTTTTTTTTTTTAAGAATTTTTAAGAAGTTTTTTTAAGAATTTTTTTAAGAAGTTTTTTTTTTATATCGGATAAATCATCAGACTACTTTTGCCGACTAAAGTGATCTGAAGATTTTGATATTCCTTATCGCATGAATCCTCAGACTACTTTGGCCGGCTAAAGTGATCTGAGGATTTATGCGATAAGGATATCGTCCGTTTTTGTACTTCTTAATTCTTTTTGTACTTCTTAATTCTTAATGTTTACAAATGAATTTCAACAACCAAAATTGATCCAATTTTTTCCAGTTTAATTAACATTGACTGAAACTGGAACCTGAACAATAGTAGCTGGTTTTGATTCTGATATCAATGTATTTTTTTTATCAGTAACCTTGGTGAAACTTGGTTTTTCTTTATGTGATCTTTGCATATCATTATGTATGTTTTTAATAGATTTTCTTGCATTTAAGATCATTTCTGACTCACTGTCAATGACCGTTGGCTTATGATCACTTCTCTTTTCTTCTTGACTGGCAAGAGTTTTACCTGAATATGATTGCCGAATACGACTTCTAGTCCGTGGCTCATTATTACCAAGAGTGGTTTCAGATACTGATGGAGTTAATGCTACTCTATAATATCTTGGATTCTTAAGATCATGATATTTATCAACATTTTTCTTTTCTAAATGAGCCGTTGGTTGAGATGATTTGTCACCATATGTTACCAATTCGGCAGCATCTGAAAGTAAAAAGAGCAATTGTTCAATTGGTCTTGATCCATCAATAGTTGATAACTTGGTTTCAATAACATTCTTCCATTCATATCTCGCAGCAGCCATAAGTTGAGCTTTGGTAGCTTTATTAGCCAAGTACTTCTTATAATAGTACATCTGGATATATGCACAGGTACACCCATCAGCATGTGTCGTCTCATGTTTTCTGACTACTCTTTGATATTCCTGGTGAACATATTCTTTAGCTCTTTCGGTTGCTTTTTGCTCTCGTGCTTGTGACACTAATCTAATGAGCATGCTTCTCTCCTCCTCTTCAGAGAAGATGGGAAGATTCTTTGCTTCTAGACTTTTGTCTGAGTCCTGATTGAGTTTTTGTGGTTTGGCTTCTTGCGATCCATGATTCGCATTTGTACCATTATTATCGTAACCAACAATAGTCCCACTGGTTGCAAAATACTTGCATTTTGCAACCATTTCCAGAAAATAGTCCTTAATGCATTGTCCAAAATAGTGCTGTTTGAATTTAATATCCAGTAAAGTATCTTTTGTCTTATCATTAATTCCGTTTCTAAATGTTTGGAATTTGTTCCATCCGCAGTAGTTTTTAATTTTGCGTTTAAGAATTTCTCCTTGTTTAGGTGGACGAGCCATTTCATAAACAGCAACAGATTGACAGTAACCACATTGACATAATTGAGAAGCTGGGATTTCAGGAACTTTTAATGGTTGGATATTTTCAAAAGCAGAGTCAGTTGGATTTTCAGTAGGGTTTTCAAATGGGAATTCAGTTGGGTTTTCAGTTGGGATTACACTTGGGATTTGAGTTGGGATAGTTAAAACACTTGGGAAGGTTGGGACTTCACTTGATGTTTCAATTGGTAATTCTAATTGTTCTGAATTACCAGAACCCTTTTGGGGTTTAAAAGTTTTACGGAAAAAACTTTTGAATTTTAATTTAAAGGAGTTGACTTTGTCCTCCTTGTTTTGTGGTTTGTGGTGTTTAATTGATCTTAAAGAAGACCAGCTAAACTTGTTTTTTTGGTTAGAATTAACCTTTCTACCAGTGGTAGAGTTTGAATTGTTGTCAAGATTAAAATATATCATTGTAAGTTTTAAAAAAGCTTAAATTAAATTTTTAATCTAAAATACTTATAAAAAAAAGTATAAAGAAAAGAAAGAGGATAGTCAAAATTCTCCCCCTTTTATAGACCATTATAATCCACAAAAAGAATTAAAGGATACAAAAGAGTATAATTTCGTTTAAGAAGCATTTATATTAGTATTAAAGCTATTTTTAACCCCTATATGTAGAGTCTTTGTATCGCTACATGGAATAATATTTCGAAATTCTTCTCAATTAAACTTTTTCTGATCAAATTTCGTAAATATAGTTCAAAACATTCAATTGCTGCAAAATTTCTTTAGATTATTATTTTCCCGGGATATCCAGTAACCCCTTGATTTTCTTTTTGCAGCCATTTGTGTAAATGTTGGCTGCATTTTATCCCCTCTTCATTCCCCTCTTTACACAAATACCTAAATGTTCTATGATGTTCTTTGAGATTCTCTGACATTCTATGATGTTGCTTTTATTTCTAAATACATGAATATGTACAGAGGTACAGTGTTAATGAATACTTTTGAGCTCTTTTTTTTTCTTCGTTTTTCTACCTTTTATCGCATTTACTGTATACATGATATTATTATGGGAACTGGATTTGTTGGTGTCAAGTAATGATAATTCAAACTTTTCTAGATATTTTCATTGAACTGTAAGAGTAAGAGGTTTTGTGTAGATCACCATGACTGCATAATAGAACAACAAGTGGTTTGAAGTCATGTAGTCTTATTCTCATAAATTGAAAGTGATAATGTTTGGATAAATATTCCCATTTCTATGCATTATGCCACTTTTCTACTTTAAACTACTGGTTTACCATATAATATAGGGTAAATTTATCGGATTATACTGTTAAATAGATTTTTAGGATTTTATTTTTTTTTTTATTTTTTATTTTTGTTTTTATTTTTGTTTTTAGTTTGTTATTCAATATGATTTTGTAGTATTGCGAGAGTATTTTTTGCAACAATTATATTCTAAAAAAGTATAAAAAGATGTAAAAAAATGTAAAAAATTATAAAAATTATAAAAAATTACGAAAGGACTCCCATTAAACAAAAAAAAAAAAAAAACTCCATTCTTATTCTTAAAATACAATTGATAGAACATATGGTCAATATATGGAACAATATTATCAAGAACTTCTTGACATTCTCTTATTTCACTGTGATAATTCAAATAGTTTAAATAGTTTAAATAGTTGCATGAACTCTCAAGTAGTAATGGGGTTCTTTCTTGTTTTTGTGTTTGTACTTCTTTTCACAAATGCAAATATCTATTGTAAATGTATTTTTATACCTCAATTCTTCTTTCTTTCTTCCTTTCCATACTATTACTCCATTAATCCCTCCTTATTTCTCTATCACTCCTTCGTAGCGTCTCCGTTAAGGCGATATGCTCCCGCACACGACCTTCCTTTTAACCACATCATTTCGCGCTAAAACTTTTTTTCTCTATTGACTTCACGTAACACTAAAAATCCATCTCATATTTGTATATATAAAGGAAGTTTATATATATCTATCTATATCTATCTATACTTATTAAGATATATATACATATATATACTTCATAGCTTGTCACGTGTTCAGCATCCATAACAAAACTAAAAAGAACTACTAATTTTCAACCGCGGCTAAATATCCGCAAAGAGTCAGTGTCAATAAAAAGCTGTCATCTTTCATAAACAACATCTTTTTAGATTCCATAATGATGCTGCCATTTGAGTTGGTACGAATGCTTAAGAAATACATGAAGTTTGTGGGTCCGGGACTCATGGTTTCTGTGGCTTATATGGACCCGGGTAACTATTCTACAGCTGTAGCTGCTGGTTCAGCTTATCAATATAAACTATTATTCCTGATTCTATTGTCAAATTGTTTGGCGATATTTCTCCAGATATTATCGGCTCGGTTGGGTTGTGTAACTGGTCTTGATTTGGCGGCCAACTGTCGAGCCAACTTGCTGCCAAAAGTTAATCTTTTGATTTATATCATGGCTGAAATTGCCATTATAGCTACTGATTTGGCTGAAGTTGTGGGTACAGCAATAGCATTGAACATTTTATTTAAAATCCCGTTGATATTGGGAGTCATAATAACAGTAATAGATGTATTAATAGTATTAATGGCCTATAGACCCAAAGGACCTTTGTTATTTATCAGAATCTTTGAATCGTTTGTTTCTGTTTTAGTGGCTGCAACTGTTATTTGTTTTGGTATAGAGTTATATCAAGTGTCACATGACAGTTCCATTGAATTTTCCACTTCTGAAGTATTTAAAGGGTTTTTACCTAGTCCTCAAGTTATTGAATTATCCAATAAAGAAGGTGGTAACGGGTTATTTTTAAGTTTAGCCATTTTAGGGGCTACAGTCATGCCTCATTCTTTATATTTAGGTTCTGGTTTGGTCCAGGCAAGACTTAAAGACTATGATATTAAAAATGGTCATTTTAAGCCTCCTGGAACTGTTGAAAATGTACAGAATGATAATGAGGACGACGAAGACACTACTAATACCAATGGTAATAAATTGACTGATGATGATGACGATCCTTTAAATGATTCCTATAGACCTTCAATTCACGCTATAGATGATACCATGTCATATACCATGGTAGAATTGGCAGTTTCGTTATTTACAGTAGCATTATTTGTCAATGCAGCTATTTTAATTGTGGCTGGTGCTACATTACAAAAAAATAACACTGGTGGTGCATCTTCTCTTTTATTATCCAAATATGATGACACTGATAGCAGTGGCAGTGATACTGATACTGATAGTAATGGTAATGGTAATAGTGACGGTGAGGATAATGACTATGCCAGTGCTGATTTATTTACCATCTATCATTTATTATCGACTCATTTATCTAAAACAGCCGGAATAGTGTTTGCATTAGCATTATTATTTTCTGGACAAAGTGCAGGAATTGTATGTACATTGGCAGGACAAATGGTTCTGGAAGGATTTTTACTGTGGTCATTACCTCCAGTTACAAGAAGATTAATCACAAGAGCATTGGCCATTATTCCTTGTTTGGCAGTGGTATCAATATCAGGACGTGAAGGATTGTCAAATATATTGAATTTCAGTCAAGTGGTTTTATCATTACTTTTGCCATTTGTAACTGCTCCTTTAATTATATTCACTTGTTCAAAAGAAATCATGCAAGTTCCAATATTTTATACTGAAGATGAAGAAATAGAGTCAGTTATGGAATTTGAAGAACCATTATCAGTTCGTACCACCGTTACTGGTGACATTTTAAACAATGGAGTTAATAAAAAAAGGTTCAAAAGTACTCAACCTGCCATCAAACTTCAAGATTTGAGAAATTCTCATCCTTGTTCTGGCTACGATGAAGATGAAGATGATTGGCAAGTTAATAATGGAGGAGCCGAACATCAATTGTTAGACAACAGATCCAACTCTAATGATGGTGGCATTTCTTCTTACGACCAATTATATGGTGAAAATAGTAATCCAAACAATCACTATGATAGTGCCACATTAAATGGTAATTCATCTAATGACAGATTTGATAACAATGATACCATGGATTACCGGGTCAAGGGCTACAAAGACTTAAGTAATGGGCCCATTTCATCTGTCATAGCCATATTAATTTGGTCATTTATCACGTTACTTAATTTGTTTTTAATTACTAGCATTGTCTTGGGGTATGACGTTCCGTTGTAGTTGTATAGATTGTTAATTGCATAGGTTTTTGATATTGTAAGAGATTTTTCATAACTTCACTTCTCAAGTTATGAATGCCACACGCCCGCGCTCTTTTTGTTCCCACAAAGTAATTGACATTGATTGATTTTTTCACTGACAATCAATAAAATCATGTCAAAAGTGGATTCTTTTATAGAGAATTCCTCTAAGTTATTGGAAGCTTATCCATCCACAACGACGCTTTCGGTAACATACGCTAATAGTGTTAAAAAGAAGAAAAAATCTGACAAAAGTGACGACAAAAGTGACGACAAAAAAGATGATTCCAAGAAGGCTACCAACAGTGTTACGTTTAAATGTTACGAACCAAACTCAGGTAAATGCATAAAGTTATCTACATACAAAATGAAAGAGTTATCGAGATTATTGACATTTGTTGGACCAAGAGGAGTCAGTGTGAGCAATAAAAGAAGTATCCATGACGATAAATCCACACCTGATAGCAAAAGACAAAAGGTAGATGTTCACAAACCCGGATTGGCTAGCTTCATGACCAATGTTAAGTTTGATAATGTAGCTCCAGAGACCACACCAGCACCTACAGGAGTTCCAGAACTGACAGGAGCCACACAAGCACCTAAAGAAGACAGTATAGAACCAGACACCAAGAGTAAGAAAAAGAAGAAGAAGAAGAGCAAGAAGTAAAAGTAGTAATTAAGTTAGCTAAATAAACAATTATATATGTGAGTATATATATATATATATATATATATATATATATATATATACATCACACCAATTAACACACCCAAACCAAACCAACCTTTGTGTGAAGAATAAAGTAAAAGAAATGAAAGAAGTATACCAATTTTATAACCTACCATTTGAATAATATACCACTATCAACAACCCCAAAAACCCAGCGATGATGACCTTTTGTGAGGTCTCTAGTTGCTAAGATCTAAACAAGCTCTTAACCCGAGACACCAAACCAGAGTTTTTAGGCCTGGAAGATGCTGAATTTGGAACCGAATTCAGTTGCATAGATGTTCTTGATTGTGGCGTATTGAGAGTGGATAAAGAATCAGACAAGTTAGGATTATCAGGAGCAGGAGCAGGAGCAGGAGCAGTTTTCTCTGTCTCTGTCTCTGCTTTTGCACCCTCATCATCAGGAATAGAAACAGCGGCAAATGAAGACGAAGATGTAAGCACTTGATGAATATTATCACCACTTTTAGCATCATCTTGATCCTTGGTGATCTGTTCGAATTGCTCCATAATCTTCAACTCATGGGCATCAATATAGTTATTTTCCATGCCGCTATCATCATGTTCCACTTTATACAGTGCGTTGAGTTTCCAATCACCATCTACAATGAACTTAAACACCAATTTCTCCTGACGACCTAATTTTATTACTCCTTTAAACATACCACATTTATCATCTTTAATCAATGGTGGATTGGATTTATTCCAATTATCAAAGTTTCCTGTAACTTCTACACTAGAAGCTCCATCATCAGGAAACTCTAATGTATAATAATATGTCATAGTTCCACCTTTTAAAAAAAAAATTTAAAAAAAAAGTTTATTTAATTAAAAAGGAAAAAAAAAGGGAAAAATTATTTACATCAAATGTGGTGCAATATATCAGATTTGGGGGTTTTCTCTTTTGGTGATATAAGGGCGGTTCCTTATCAGGGAGATTTTGTGTAATTGGTTGCAACAAAGGGCGGGACAACAAGGTGGTGGTGTGAGACAATGGTGAAGTGGTAGAAGTCAATTGAGTTGATATAGAGAGATGGTATAATTGTAGAGAGTATATGGAATGAAGAGTAGTAGTGGATATGGGATATATGTGATGGAGAGTTGTAGTTGTATGGTGTGGTATATTGTTTAAGTAGTGAGGGAGTTGAGCAGATCGAACACGCGTTAGGTTGTAGGTTTGAATAGTTTGAGCGGCGAGGGTAGTGTAGGGAGAGAAAATATGACAGAGACCACTGTGTCTTTGCACAAGTCTTAGATCACTATGTCTGTATACTACTACAGTTCTATAGTTCTATACTACTACAGTTGTACAATATGTCAAAGTATTTTGTGTTTAAACTTTTATGGTTTACTTCTATGTGTTTTACTTCTATGTGTTTTACTTCTATATGTTTGACTTCTCTATTACTTCTCTATTACTTCTCTATTACTTCTCTCTTACTTCTCTATTACTTCTCTATTACTTCTCTTACTTCCCGCGTTCGATCCCTCTACTCGATACTTTTAAAACGCGCTCTACCTGAAAAATTTACACCTGGCGATTTTAAACTCTATTCCTTCATCTTTGTTAATTCTATATCATTATGGGTAAAAAATCCGACAAGAAAACTCAGACAGTGGAAGTAGATCCTAGTGATCCTGTGGATGACCAAATCTTTATTAATGGAGAAAAAAGACCTTATTTGATCACTACTCCCACTAATAAAACTAGTAGTAATAGAAGATTATCCTCCAAAGAATTGTTATACCTTGGTGTTTTGATCTTTCTTGCTTCATTGGTTCGTTTCTCCAAATTATCAAGTCCTGATTCCGTTGTTTTTGATGAAGTTCATTTTGGTGGTTTTGCTCGTAAATATATCTTGGGAAACTACTTTATGGATGTTCATCCTCCTTTAACTAAAATGCTTTTTGCTGCTGTAGGATTATTAGGTGGTTTTAAAGGGGATTTTACTTTTGAAAAAATTGGTAATGAATATCCTGATACTACTCCTTATGTATTTATGAGATCTTTCCCTGCTGCTTTAGGTATTGGTACTGTACTTTTATGTTATTTAACCTTAAGATCTTCTGGTTGTAGACCTTCAATTTGTTTCATTACTAGTTTACTTTTGGCCATTGAAAACTCCAATGTTACTATTTCTCGGTTTATCTTATTAGATTCTCCTTTGTTATTTTTCATTGCTGCTGCTATATATTCTTTCAAGAAGTTTGAAATCCAAACTCCATTTTCTTTCAATTACTTTAGAAGTTTAGTTGCTTGTGGTATTGCTTTAGGTTTAGCTGTTTCTTCTAAATGGGTTGGATTATTCACCATAGCTTGGTGTGGTGTAGGATGCTTGATACACTTATGGTTCTTGATTGGTGATTTGTCTTTGTCTTCAAAGAAAATTTGGAGTCATGCTTTATCTAGAGGTGCCATTTTATTAGGAGTTCCTTTTACTTTATATTGCTTCTTTTTCTCCATCCATTTCCAAATTTTAAACAAGGATGGTGATGGTTCTCCTTTCATGTCTAGTGCGTTCAGAGCCGGCTTAAAAGGTAATACTATTCCTAGAGATATTGAAGCCAATGTTGGTTTAGGTTCAATCATCACTATTCGTCATGTTGAAACTCAAGGAGGTTATTTACATTCTCATAATAACTTCTATCCAACCGGTTCCAAACAACAACAAATTACCTTATATCCTCATTTGGATAGTAATAATCAATGGTTAATTGAACCTTATAACTCCACCATTCCAGAAAATGAATTTGTTCCTCTTCACGATGGAATAAAAATTAGATTAAAACATGTCAATTCTGGTAGAAGATTACATTCTCATGATGAAAAACCTCCAGTAAGTGAAAGAGACTGGCAAAAAGAATGTAGTTGTTATGGATTTGAAGGATTTGAAGGTGATGCCAATGATGATTTCGTAGTGGAAATCGTTCAAAAGAGAACTAAAGATATTCCTAGTAAGTTTAATGTTAAGGCCTTAACTACTATTTTCAGATTAAGACATGCTATGACAGGACACTATGTGTTTTCTAGTGAAGTCAAGTTACCTAGTTGGGGATTCGATCAACAAGAAGTCACTACCGCTTCTCAAGGTCGTAGACCTTTGACTTATTGGTACATTGAAACCAATACTAATCCTAGAATTAATGAAACTACTAGTGAAATCGTTAACTATCCTGAATTGAGCTTCTTTGATAAGTTTTTCGAAGCCCATAGAAGAATGTGGAAGATCAACCAGGGATTAACTGATCACCACAATTGGCAATCAAGTCCAAACGATTGGCCATTGTTATTAAGAGGAATTAACTACTGGGTTAAAGATCATAAACAAGTATACTTTTTTGGTAATGCTGTAACCTGGTGGTCAGCTTCAGTATGCTTATTAACAGTGGTAATTTATGCTATGATTCAAGTCGTAAGATGGCAATTAGGTGCTAAGATTGCTAATGAAAGACACGTCTATAACTTCAATTACCAAGTGGGGTCATACTTTTTAGGTTGGTTTATTCATTATTTCCCATTTTTTATTATGGGTAGACAATTATTCTTACACCATTACTTGCCAGCTTTATACTTTGGTTTCTTAACTTTAGGTCACTTTGCTGACATCTTGGTATCATACTTTAGCGGTAAATCCAAACCTTTGATTTATGCAAGTTATGGTTTGATTACTTTGTTTACGTTATTAAGTTTGGTGTTCTATGCTAATTATTCTCCTTTAATCTATGGAAGACCTTGGACCAAGACTCAATGTCTTAACTCTAAGGCAGTAGGATCTTGGGACTTTGATTGTAATGCTTTTCATAATCATATCAATGAGTATAAGTTAGACATTGAAAAGGCTAATAATCAAGCACATAAATCATCAACTCCTCCTGCTCCTAACAATCATGTTTTAGGACAAGAGGCTAAGGAGACTCCATCTAATTAGGGGTTAGGGTTATGATCTAGCAGTCTATGATCTATTATATGATTTTTTATATGATCTATTATATGATCTATTATATGATCTATTATATGATCTATTATATGATCTCTTATATAACCTCTTATATAACCCATTATATAACCCATTATATAGTGATCTAGTGAATAAACAGTATCAAATATAGTGTGATGTTAGTGTTATATACTTTTGTACTTTTGTACTCTTTTATATTTGTGTTTTGTGATACTTTTATTCTTTTCTTTTCTTTTCTCTCCTCTCTTTTCTTTCTCTTCCCTTCCCCTTCTCCCTCCTTCTCTCTTTTCTTTCTCTTCTCTCTTCTCTTCTCCTTCCCTCTCCTTCTTCCTCTCTATGTGCGCATGCAAATTCAAAGCGAAACCACCGAAAATAACTTGATTCATTGACCTTGTTCTATTACTAATTCTACTCCTTTTAACAATGTCGGATCTGGGACACCTTTGTAGGATTTGTCGTGGAGAAGATACTCCGGGACAACCGTTATTACATCCATGTAAATGTCGTGGGTCCATCAAGTATATCCATCAGGATTGCTTAATGGAATGGTTGAAACATAGTAATAAGAGTACAAAGAAGTGTGATATTTGTGATACTCCTTACAAATTTAGAACTATATATGATCCTAATATGCCAAAGAATATCCCAATGGGGCTATTATGGGAAAAATTGTATCAAACAATGACAAAGGGAGTGATTAAATCATTATCTATAACATTATATTTACTGTGTTTTATTGTTCAAGTGCCGATTTTTTGGAAGTTTGTTGGAAGATTTTATACTTGGGCCATAGATGGAACATTGCCACAAAGTAATAATGAAAGTTTTTGGGATGCATTACTTTTTGGTGATTTTGATTTGTCTAGTTATGAATTTGCTAATGATGCCACTAAGTTTCAGTGGTTTAAGGTTAGAAAGTTTTTAGAATTCACTTATTTCAGTGGTATTAGATACATTTTGGTGTGTGTAATTGTTCATTTGGCTTTATTTGTAGAACATGAATGGATTGTTAGAGATGAAGGTTACACCAAGTTATTATTACGTAAGATTGGTAAGGAGCCTAGAACTAAATTGGCTGATATGTTACAGAATGCCTTACATGGGTTAAGAAATGATGGTGCCAATGGTAATGAAGATGCCAATGAAAACATTGATCGGTTAGAAATGATCGCTAGAGCTTTGAATGATATAAGAGAACCTCAGCATAATGCTCGGAATCGGGAACAAGATTTAATGAGAGATATTGATAATAGTAACCATCAATTGGAGTTGGAAGCTGACAATAATGATGAAGAAGATGAAGATTCTGAAAATGATCCTAGCTACAATGATGATAATGGTAATGATGTCATCTCTGAAACCTCTTCTAGATATGATTCTGAAGAAGAAGAAGAAGAGGAGGAGGAAGAAGAAGCTATTGATATCAACGTAGATAACCAAAGAACAACTGCTTTCTTACAACAACCATCTGCAACATCAGATCATCCCAATTTTGGTACAGAAGTTCCTGAAAATCATCCTCCAATTTTTGAACAAGAACAGGAACCACAACAGCAACAGCAACCACAAGCTCAACAACCACCACCACCACAACAACAACAACCTCCTTTATTTGATCCTCCTATAGATGAAGCTGTCAATGAAGAAGAAGTGGATGATGAGGTATTGGACATGATGGCAGAAAATGCTGCAGCTCAACAAGCAGAGAATGGAGACATTTTAGAACTATTGGGAATCAATTTAAATATGTCTACACCTATCTTGTTGATGGTGGCAAGTGATTCAATCATTGCTGTTTATTTATTCATCACTTATTTGATTCCCCATACTTTTGGTTCTTTATTTGTATCTATGATTAATGTTTTATCAATGATTGTAAAAGCTACAGTTGTTGACAAAATAGGTCATAAATTGAAATTTGATGTTTTATTTGATAAGATATTCACCAAAGATTGGTATTTTAAGAAGACCGAAAACACTTTTGTTGATTTCTTATTATTTACTATAAGCGATTTCATAATCATTCCTGTAAAAGATACTTTACACGATTTATTTTATAACTTGAATCAACCCAATTTAGCTGAAAGAATTATTCTTTTAACCATAGGTTATAGTTTAATTGGATTCACTATTTTCCAAGTTATGAGGGTATTATTGAAGGGAAAGAAACCTATTATGGGTACTCCTAGAAAAGTGTATAAAATATTGTTTGAATTTTCATCAACAATTAAAGTGTTTGCTATCTTTGCCATTGAAATCTTCTTTTTCCCCGTTTATTGTGGATGGCTTTTGGATTTTTGTTTAGCTCCCCTTTTATTGGATAGCTTTAAATATGAGGCTGATGGTAAGATCAAATTCTTATTATTATACACTTCCAGTAGTGCCCCCTTACACGTTAATTATTTGAGAGTGGTATTATACTGGGCTATGGGAACTTTATACATGTTATTTTTTGCATTGTATGTTGGCATGATTAGAAGTAAGATCTTAAGACCAGGAGTATTGTTTTTCATTAGATCTCCTGATGATCCCAATGCCAGATTGATTCATGATGCTTTGGTTAAACCTTTGATGTTACAATTGTCTAGAATCTACTTAAGTGCTAAGGTGTATACTGTGTTCATATTAGTTGGAATTGGTGGGGTTACTTGGGGCTTAAGATACTTGGTCAAGCCTAATGGTCAAGATTACAATGTTATGTTGCCAATAACACGCAGTGGTAACATAGACTATGCTTTATTGATAGCAGTTGGATTCTATCTCGTCGATAATAGAAACATAATAAGTTTCTACAGTCAAAAATACTGGCAAAGAGGGTTTGAAATAGCATGTTTTAAATTGAGATTATCTCATTTCATTTTAGGAAGACCTATTCCTCAAGAAAGAGGTTATGTGTTGTATAGAAACCAATGGGAACAATTGGTAGGTACATCAGTTCCAGATTATACTAATCCCGTTACTTACAGAGAAGCCAAACAATTATTTGAACAAAATAAAGAAGTCAATTGTTATTTTATTCCCAATGGAACCTATACTAGAGTTCCTGATAATGATACCGTTTCCAGAAAGTTTATTAAGAAGTTGTTTGTATTAGTGACTAAGGATGATAAGTTATTATCTAGTAACGAACAAGAAGATAATAAACAACAACAAGAAGATGAAGAAGAAGAATCTAGTGACGAAGAGTTCAATAATGATGACAACTACACTATAGTATACAGACCACCTAACTTGAAGATTAAGTGTTTTCAATTGATTGTGATTTTATGGTTATTTTCAATAATCTTATTACTAACTATAATATTCACTGGGCTTTTAATTGGAAGACCTGTAACCAAAGTGCTGGTTATGACGAAATCTTTAGTGAATTATGTGCTTCTGGATCAAAAGAATAATAATACTATTAAGGAAGCTTTACAAGCTGGAGTAGATCAAACTGATTGGAGATTGGCGGATGTAAGATCACTTTGCTTTGGGATGTTTATCGAATGCTCACTATTGAGACACTTCCATAAGAGATACAATTCTGGTGGTAATAATGAAGTTAACCCTGAAGGAATGTTTGGACTTAATATCTTTGGAGAAGGAGGGGGAGGAAACGTCAATGAAGTTCAAATAATCATTAGTTCTGTTGTATCGTTAGTAAGTTTGTTCCTATGGGGCACATGGGTTACTTGTATTCACAAGTTTGGAGTTGATTTTATGGTAAGAAGAGTTTGTGATCCATCTTCTATTGAAGGAGAAAACTTACCATCAGGATATATGACAAATTGGATGGCCATAGTATTGCACTTGGTGTGTAGTTTATGGACAATTATTCCACTTTTCTATCAATTCTTTATCTTCAGAAGGACTTCACCTTTAAGGGAAATTACCTTCAAAAGTGTTATGCAATTTGCTGGATTTCAAACCATTATTATAAGAGTTTTATTTGTCATGGGAGGAACATATGCTTATGGGATTGTTAATGAGAAATTCTTTGACAGAAAGCCAAAACTCATAGTTTTATCAGGGTTTTTTGTAGTGTATGTGGTGTTAGATTCTCTTTGGAAAGCTAGAGGAATGTTAGTAAAGTTGAACGAACAAGTTAAGAATGAAAAGTATACAAGAGGAAGAGCATTAGAGAATATGGATTAGAGGAGCGGAGAGGAGAAGACAAGAGAGAGAGGAGAAGACAAGAGAGAGAGGAGAAGACAAGAGAGAGAGGAGAAAGAAGACAAGAAATACAATGTATATAGTTGATATTGATATAAGTTCGTCATTATTATATGTATAAAACTACATAAATCATTCATCATTTTCCCCCTGATCAGCCTTTTTCCGTTTCTTATACTTCTTTCTCTTTTTTTCAGGAGGTTTTATGGACAGTTTTTGTTGTTTTTGTTGATCATTATTGTCTTCACCAGGTTCATCATCATCATCATCATCATCATCATCAGCATAAGCGGTTAATTTCTTATCATCATCATCAAAAATCTTCTTTGCGTTTTCAATTCTAATACTTTGATTGATGATGTATTCCATTCTGGCCAACTTATAAGGATCATTTCTTAGTGTAAAGGGAAGATCATCAATTTTGATTCTAGACCGGTTCTTACTTTTAGCATATCCCAAAGCACTCTGACTAACGTTACAAAGGAAATCAGTCAAACAATCTTCTAAAGTGTTTACAGTAGAATCTAAGGAATAAGGAGCATCACCAAGAGCGTAAAGAAGCAGATCAATATCTTTAGTAAAGAGAGCTTGCTTTCTTTTTCTCTTTGAGTTGTTCATGATGTTGTGATGGAGGTTGTTTAGAGATTGAAGTGCGCAATGGTGATAATAAATAGTGTCATTGTCATTAGAGTGACTATATAGTAGAAAGTAGTGTACAATACATAGTAAGAAGGATAGTAAGACAAATCAGAATGATACAGAAAAGAACTATGTGACAAAAACTCTATATCAACACGTTTATCTTGACACTTCCTCTATAATAATAGACTCCAAGACAGTGGAGTTCCCTTGATCAAAGCGATTGAATGACTTCAGTTGTAGACAACTGAGCATATCACCAACATTGGCTAATTCACTAGACGGTAGAATTAAACAATAACCTCTATTGTAAAACTCAGACGCCACTTCAAACTGATGGTTATCCATTAAAGATTCATTATAGACAACAAGGAGTTTTTTGTTAAGTTTCAACACGTCTAGTATAGTACCAGTTCCACCATGACTAATAACAAAGTCACATTTATTAATGTAGGAATCCAAATCATGAGAAAAAGGGAAAAATTCAATCACTAAAGACCGGTGTTTGTAGACACCGCAGCCGGAATTATCAAGAGTAACACCATGAAAGGTATCATTGGAGGATAGACATTGAGTAAGGAAGTGAAGAGACACGTCATTCTTTTCATTACCGTATTGGAAGTAGATATGGGAGATGCCAAAATGAGTAATAGAGTTGATGAAGGGATTGGATAATGATGACAGGACGAGGGATTTAAAGGTGATAGTGGCACCAGTAGTGATAAGGAGGGACATTGGGAGGTGGGAGGTGGGAGAAGGGAGAAGGGAGAAGAGAGAGAGAGAGAGAGAGAGAGAGAGAGAGAGAAGAGAAGAAAAACAAGACACAGAGACAGAAATACAAGATTACTCTTCAACAGCCGCTCCTAGAGCAATACATAACAATCACTTAGAAAGATCACACTTCAATACATATCAACACAAAAGAGTAATGTCAGTGAAGTAGTGGTTTAGTAGAAAAGCGAATAGTGTACAGTATAAGCGCTTAGTATAGTGTATAGTAAAGCCCTCAGTGTAAGCGCATAGAGTATGTGCATAGTTCAACTAACACAGGAGGATGTGTTTCTATTCTCTATCTCTATTCTATGTCTCGTGTCATATCTCGTGTCATATCTCGTCTCGTCTCCTCTTGTATCCTCCCTCTATATCTTAGTTCCTCCACATACTATCAGCCTCGTATCTTCTCTCTCCCTTACACCACTACACCTTCTCGGACTCGGACTATCATTATAGCGGAGTAGCAACATTTGTTGGGTGCACACAGTACAAGACGCCTTTGTCATGTATTGCAGAGAACACCACCCACAGCACACTAGTCGCCACTACTAGTCTCTGAGCCACCACTAGTCTCTGAGCCACTACTAGTCTCTGAGCCACTACACTAGTCTCTGAGCCACTACTAGTCTCTGAGCCACTACACTAGTCTCTGAGTCACTACACTAGTCTCTACAGCCATTTCTCCCTACTCCCTACTCCTTATTCCCCTCCCCCACTCCCCAACGGAGTCCCTCACCTCACTCCGACTCGTCATTCATCTATAACTTTCTTTTTTCTTGAGATCTTCCAATTGTTTTCTGTGTTTTAATCAATTTGCTCGAATAATTCCCCAAATTTATCCCCAGACTTTCCCGAATTTTTCATTTTTCGTGATCACTTGTGCCTTACGACAAATCGGTGTTATCAAGAAATTTTACATTATAATTATTATTATTTTTTTTTATTATTTTTTCCTTTTTATTAAAGCAATTATTGCCGGTTGTTAATAATAAATTCAAGTCAATGGTAATAATATTTTGTTGAATTTTACTATTAAAGGTTTTTAATTTTATTTTGTTCTATACATTTTTTTATTCTATACATTAGTTCTTTGGTTCTTTGGTTCTTTGGTACTGTTGTATATTTATTTGGTGATTTTTTTTTTTTTTTTTTTAGTTCTATTTTATTTCTCGGAATTGTTTTCCACTTTACTAAAATAGCCATTTTCTGGGGTTGAGGTTTAGAAAAATTTTCTCACTTATTTTCTATAATATATTATATTAAATCTCACACATCCTTTAGTTATTGGTGAAGTTGTTAAAGATTGTGAATTTGTTGTTGATTGTGAATTTGTTGTTGATTGTGAATTTGTTGTTGATTGTGAATTTGTTAGAGTGATTGTGAGTTTGTTAGAGTGATTATTGGAGTAATTCAGAGTAATTAAGAGTAATTGTGTCAACATTAGTGGTTTGCTTTGTGGCTAAAGTGTGATTCTTTACATTACTTCTTCACTGAGTCTACACTGAGTACTTTTGATACTTTATTTCTTTTAACTGTTTTTTTAATCTTTTTACTTATTCCCTTTACTCATTTCCTTTTCATCCATTCCCCATGATCAATCAAAGACACTCCTTAGGAAGTGAGTCTTCTCCCATTGACTTCTCCCTTGATCAACGTAATAACTCCGTCCCCAGTGACCTGGCTAGTCAACCTATACCAAAGAAATCCCAACAAATCAAAACTGATAAACCAAGACCTCATATTTGCAGTATTTGTACTCGTGCTTTTGCTCGTTTAGAACACTTGAAACGTCATGAACGTTCCCATACTAATGAGAAACCTTTCCAATGTGCTGCTTGTGGTCGGTGCTTTGCCAGACGGGATTTGGTTCTAAGACATCAACAGAAACTCCATATTGATTTGCCTAATATCATGAGAAGAAGTAGTTCTAAAGATGGTGATTCTGCTGCCACTACTCCTAATCTTCATAATGAACATATCATTGTCCTTCATAATAACACCAAGGCTATTGCTCCTTTACCGGCTTCGGATTCTCCCTTGACGGGTGCTCCTACTTCCAATAGCCTTGGTTCTGGTGGTGTTCCTCAATTTAGAACCACTTTTTTCAATCAACTTGAATCCAATTCTGTTGCTTCTTCTCCTGACATTGCTCCTACTAAACTGGCTTCCAAGTCTTTTTCCTTCCAGAGATCAAAAAAGCTTACACGTCCTTCGTCGTTTTCCGCTGCTTCTTCGTCTTCTTATGCCCATAGAGATCTTCATAGATTCAATTCTATAAACGAGGAATTATCCCACAATAATGTTGAGTTTTCTACTCCTCAGCTCAACTCCAACGTCAATAATCATTCAGAATTTAACAATTTCCATGTCGATTGGGATAATATAGAGTCTTTGGATCTCAACATTCCTCATTGGAATGGTAATTCGGACTTTTACCATATGGCTCATCAGAAGGAAAAGCTGTCTAATAATGGTAATAATGGATCTAATCCTAATCATGACCCCAATTCTAACCCTAATCCCAGTACAAACCCCGACCATAACATCAATTCTCATCTGAATGATGAAGATTTTGATGCCAATAATGATTTATCTTTAAGACCTTTTCATTCCAATCCTCAAGATCCTTTATCTTATCACCAACCTCAACTTCCTCAAGAAAATCCTAATTTCCATCATTCTGTGGCTCAAAATCTTCCCCAGGGTCAACTTGATCATGATCCTCAACATCATTTACAATCTCATAGTATTCCTCAACTTCATCACCATTCCAGCCAATCTCATGATATTCCTCCTCCAAGTAATCATCCATCTTTTGATCATCACTTTGATCCTCATGATCCAATCCATCCAGGTCACTTTTCTGAACCTTTGGACTCTGTAGCTCATGATCCATCACCAAAAACTAATCCTCATGGTAATAGCTCTTCTAGTGCAGGCACTAACATGACAAATGACTTTAATAATCATCCTCCTTTCCATAGTCATCATTCAAGTACTACAAATGAAACTCCTCATTCTATTCCTGATAAAAAGGACTATTTTGATGGGAAAGTCATTGGCTTCCATCAATTTCAATCCTCCCAAAACCCTCCTAGTCGTGTAAGAGGAGGTTCTGGAAATACTCCATTGGATTTTGGTTTATTACCACCAACAAATGAAATTGGCGTTATTCCTGAAGATCAATCTAATGTTGATTTTAAATTTGATTCTAAGCTGATGAAGAAGAGAAAAATGTCCAGAAATTCTTTTAATTCTCCTCGAAGTGATTTTAATGATTCTACTCCAATAAATGAAAAACTTCTTGAAAGACATGAATCTATATCGGAACAAGGTGATTGGCTACAGGAAATTATCAATACTCCTTATGAACCCAATTTTATTGGTAATCAAATAGGTTTTAATACATTATCCCCAGAGGATAATGTGTCTCCTAGACGTTCTGATGAAATCACTAGTTTGTTTAAATCAAGACAATCAGATTTATCCAAACAAGGGTTCAATATGGATGAAAATTATTTGGCTGGAACGTCTCCACCAAAGTTACCCATTTTGGATGATAATATAAATGAAGTCAAACGAATGAAATCTATGCAAAATGACTTAAGATCTCAAAATGCCTTAAGTAGTGATGATAGTAGTCATAAGCAGACTGATTCTTTTAATAATAATGATCAACTACACAAAGATATATCTAATGAAAGTAGTATCCCTACATTTGGCAGTGATGTGTTGAAAGTATCATCAGATATCAACACTAATTTTATCAATGAAGAATTGAGAAATAGAATTGTCACTATTAGTAATTTATCAGATTCCCAATTTCCTTCGTTGGAAGAATTGAATAATTATATGAAATTGTATGAAATTGAATTCAACAAATACTTCTCATTTATTCATTTGGCTTCATTAAAGAATCCTGTCGTGGATAACTTTGAGAATATCCCTTTATTGTTGTCTATGTCTTCAATCGGTGCATTGTATTCTTATCATGATGCTAATACATTGTTATTATTCAATTTATCAAAGTATCACATACAAAACTTTTTTGAAAAAGAAGTCTCTGTGGATAGTTTGCAATTCAAAAAGGTTCCATTAATGGCTCATCAATGTTTGGTATTACACATATTCATATCGATGTTTTTAAATGAACCAAACATGATTGATATCACAACCAGGCAAATGAAATCCATGGTTGGATTAATCAAATCTACTAATTTCCACAAACCTTTGGATCAGTTCTTAATCCCTCCAAAACCTGTCAGTAAGCATAACGAGAAAGATACCATGTTAATTCAGAATAACTTTGATTACTTCATTATGGCTCAATCAAGAATTCGGACTATTCATGTATTTTATATGTTACAGGTATTTCGTACATCATTATTGGATTTGCCAGTGTTATTAAGTGGAGCAAATATAAACTGTGGTAGTCATTGTTATCATGAAATGCTATGGAATTGTGAAAACCCTAGTCAATGGTATGAGAAATTACAAAATACTCAAGAAGGGGATGTGACTAATAATGATAATGGACCAAATTTTTCTGTTGTTAAATTAAGCAATAATCAGTCATTTAAGAAATCCCTTGAAAGCCTTCATAAATTCACTAATTCTCAAAGTAAATTATCATTTAATAATTTGTTATATCTTTTGATTTATATTCATGAAGTTATACAAAATGAATTCCAAACAACCAAAAAGAATAATAATAATAATAATAATGTTGAAAAATTCGACCATATTAATTGGAGATTAAATGCTAAAATGAAATTAGATACTTTAATTAAATCATGGGAATCCATATTCATCAAGAATGATGGAATTTTAATCATTAATGATTTTAATAAACACTTGTTAATTGAAAATAATGAATGGAAAGTTATTTTACCAGTATATTATTTTGCAAAGATCAAGATAGCTATTAATTTAACTCCTATTGTGGAAAGAATTGTTTATAAAGATTGGGAAAATATGAATAATTATTTGGGATCATTAGCTCAAGATTTTGATGGAACAAAGGAAGCAGTGGAATATTCATTAGAAATTATGAACTTATGGAATCAAAACATTTCTTGTATTAATGATTCTAAAAGACAATCATCATTAAGAATTCCAGTGTTTTTTGTTACCTGTGTTTTTGTTTCCCTATTAGTAATATCCCAATACTTATATTTAATTGAACAAATTGATCCTGATAAAGAGACTGGTATTAAATTAAACACTTCAGAGAAAGTGTTATGGTTGAAATGTGAAAAGATATTGAAAAGTTGTGAAAAAGTCATTTCCATGAATTATTCTTCTAACAATTCTATTTTTACCACTAATGAAGATTATGAGAATTATGAAAGTATACGCAAATTAATAGAAACCAATTCTAATTCTAAATTAATAATCAATTCCATTAAATTGATCAAATTATCCAATAAATGTTTATTCTTAGGAGTTAGAATCTTAGCTGATGCTCCCATTTGGCCCTTAGCTATGGGGTTCGCTGAGGCTTTAAAAAATAGAGCTAACTTTATTTCGAAAATTTAAATGGCTGTATTATATAATCGTATGTAATGTAATGTATTGGAGTATTAAAGTGATTGTGAGTGCTATTGTGTCTGTGTTTGTTATGATAGTTACATCAGGGTTATAGGTTTTGATAAGAAGTCGTGTGCCCATCAATGCATCTCATCGCAGTAAATGATTTTTCACTTCTCCATTTTTCATTCTTTTCCTTTATTTATTTCACTTTGTTTACTTCAAAACTTCGTCATAGTGACATTTAAACCATTTTTATCGAAAATAACTCTGTTTCGGAGTCTAATAATGACGTCACCTAAACAAGAAACTGCTTCGGCAACTACAGCAGTGGCCAAACTTAATGGAATCAAACTTTATGAAGCTATGGGGAAACCTAAGACTATTGTAGCCCCAATGGTAGATCAATCGGAGTTAGCATGGAGAATTCTTTCAAGAAGATATGGAGCCGATTTGTGCTACACACCTATGTTTCATGCACGGTTATTTGCCACAGAAGAGAAGTATAGAAAGAATATGTGGAGTGATTTAGATGGTGATAAAGAAGCTGACAGACCTTTAATTGTTCAGTTTTGTGCTAATGATCCTGATTATTTACTTCAAGCAGCAAAGTATGTTGAAGATAAATGTGATGCTGTGGATTTGAATTTGGGATGTCCTCAAGGAATTGCTAAGAAGGGGAATTATGGAGCATTTTTAATGGATGATTGGGGGTTAGTTCATAGATTGATAAGAAACTTGCATGATAACTTAAACGTTCCAGTAACAGCTAAAATAAGAGTATATGATGATTGGGAGAAATCTTTGGAATATGCTAAAATGGTATTAGATGCTGGGGCACAGTTTATTACCATTCATGGAAGAACAAGAGATATGAAAGGACAAAAAACAGGATTGGCTAATTGGGAAATATTAAGGTATTTAAAGGACAATTTACCTGAAGGACAAGTATTTTTTGCTAATGGAAATATCATTTATCCTAACGATGTAGAACGTTGTTTAGAACAAGTTGATTGTCATGGAGTAATGTCAGCAGAAGGTAATTTATATAATCCTGGAGTATTTTGGAGTAAAAATGATGATAAGGAGAAACAATTTCCAAGAGTTGATCATTTATTAAGAGAATACTTTGAAATCGTTAAACTGTGTCCTGGAGAAGCATCCAAACACTCTATGAAGGGACATTTCTTTAAGATGATGCATGAATTTTTAAATGTTCACAAAGAATTACGTCCTGTTATCGGAAGAACAAGTGTTCATGCTGATATTAAAGAATGGGAAGCTATTGTAGAGAAAATAGAAGCTTCGGTTAAACAAATATATTCCAAACCAGATATAGACCAATTAGATGTGATTACAACAGGACCCACAGAGAGTTGGGGTGGTCAATATAGAGAAGTACCATATTGGAGATGTCAACCATATTTCCGTAGAGTTGATGGAGAAAAGCAAAATACAAGAGAGTTGAAAGTGGCAGCATCAGATGAGGTAGCCAATAAGAAGGGAGTGGAGAGTGATAAGAAGGGAGTGGAGAGTGATAAGAAGGGAGTGGAGAGTGATAAGAAGGGAGTGGAGAGTGATAAGAAGGGAGTGGAGAGTGATAAGAAGGGAGTGGAGAGTGATAAGAAGGGAGTGGAGAGTGAAAAGAAGGTTTTAGAAAGTAAAAGAAGAGGAGAGGAATTAGAAAGTGAAAGAACGAAGATTAGTGTGAAGTAGTAGTAGAGGTATAGTAATTATGAATAAAATGATAGTATTTGGCTGCAAATGTCTCTAAAGGGAAGAAAGGAATGAAAAGAGTAAAAGAAAAGCTTTAGTATTATAATTACATAATCATTTTAAATCATTTCCTAAAACGTTTATATTCTTTTTTGTTCTCTGTTCTTTTCTGTTCTCTGTTCTTTTCTGTTCTCTTCTCTCTCTCTTCTATATAAATTGCACCAGTGAGGGTTCGAACCCCGTCATTTTTCATTCTCTTACTCAATCCACACTCTTCAATTATGTCTGTTTCTGCCATAAGAATTCCTGCAAAATCAACAGCAAAATCGGCAGTCATCTTCCTCCATGGTTTAGGTGACTCTGGTGAAGGTTGGAGTTGGTTTCCTCAGTTAATCAAACTGACAGGAATCATCAATTCTGACTCCATTAATTATGTGTTTCCTAATGCTCCAACTATTCCCATCACTGTCAATGGCGGCTACAGAATGCCTGGATGGTACGATCTTTATGATTTCAGTGACCCAAACTCCCAACAAGACACTAAAGGTTTCATCAACAGCTGTAATGTGTTGAAAGAGCTCATTAAAGAACAACACGAAGTCAACAACATTCCCCACGATAACATCATTATTGGAGGCTTTTCACAAGGGGCTTCGTTAGCCTTGGCTACTTTGACCATGTTGGACGTCAAAATCGCTGGTGTGGTTGCTTTATCGGGATTCTGTCCTATTAAGAATCAAATTAAAGACTATATGAATGAA
This sequence comes from Yamadazyma triangularis, assembly GCA_030573955.1. Lineage (NCBI taxonomy): Eukaryota > Fungi > Ascomycota > Pichiomycetes > Serinales > Debaryomycetaceae > Yamadazyma > Yamadazyma triangularis. The sequence goes on along the minus strand of JAJMEC010000092.1, from coordinate 44,637 downwards.
GACACTCCTAATAAAGAAACGCCAGTTTTCCAAGGCCACGGAGAAGCTGATCCTTTGATCAATGTTGACTTTGGTCGTCAAACTGCTGACCTTTATAAGGGCCTTGGATTTGGTAATTATACGTTCAAGACGTATGGTGGTGTAGCTCATAGTGCTAATGAAGAGGAATTAGGCGATGTAGTTAAGTTTATGAAGGGAGTTATTGGTTAAGACAATTGTGGAGACAATTGTAGATAAAACCCTTCAGAAGCTTTTTAAGTAGTTTTGTATTAAAGTATACGTGAAGTAGATGTGATTGTTTGTCTGTAATGGTGTCGTATATTGAAAATGACTTCCCGCGGTAGCTCTCGACCCAGAATCGACCTATAATCAATTCGTACTCGACCCATTACCGGTCCACTCTCGTCCCGTTCCTTCTTCCTAATCTACCGCGACTCGTTCCATTCCTCACCACCACACTCTCTCTGGCGCGACATCAACACTTACACGTTACTCTATTCTTCAACTCCTCCATTACTCCATCCACTTCCCTTCTCCACAATCGCTATGGAAAACGGTTTGCTCAAGGCACTACCCTTTGCTAGAAGAAGCGATCTGCAATTGTCCGCAAAGGATAAAAGATACTCCCAATTGGTGGAGAAAGCGTTGTTGACGTTTGAATCCTTAGATGAATGGGCTGATTATATAGCTTTTCTATCTCGGTTACAGAAAGCTTTACTGTTGGGTGATGATGCTAAACTGGCTCACAATATCAATTGGATCCCTCATTCATCACAAGTTGCCAATAAATTGTCGCTTTGTTTGTCTTCTAGATTGCCCAATGGAGTACACCAAAAGACGTTATCTATCTACGAATCGATATTTACTTCATTATCCATTGATACTTTCAATAATGACGTAGCTATTTGGTTACCGGGATTATTGCCTGTTTTGTCATATGGATCAATTCAAGTTAGATCGACCTTTGTTCGGATATTTAATATCCATATTATCCCTAATATTAACCAGAACAAGTTAAAGATTGTAACTAAACCATTGATATTGTGTTTCTTAGCTGGATTGGATGATGAAAACTCTGAAAGCTTTTCTGAAGTGTTCGATATGATAGATAAAATCAAATCCAAGCTAAATGATGACCGTCATTTTTGGCAATGCTTCTTTATGGCTATCATTTCAAACCCAGAAAGACGTTTGGGAGCTTTGTATTGGTGCAATAAAAGATTACCTGTATTTACTGCATTCAAATCTAGTACTGAAAAGTCTAAATACTCAGATGAAGCTCTGGCTTGTTTGACACCAACGCCTGGTTTATTGGTGAGAGCCTTTGCTGCTGCTATTAATACTGTTACTACATTCAATTCCGCTAATGATATCATCATTATTCGAGGCTTTTTTGACTTATTACTTTCTCATTTGCCCTTAATTTCTGATGTTTTACAATCATATTCTCTGGAAAAGCAATTACTTCTTCAAACTTGTTGTCAAGTCACGTTAAAGAAAGATATGAGTCTAAATAGAAGATTATGGAATTGGCTTCTTGGTCCTGATTCCGATAACTTTTCAGAAAATCCTTCTATTAGATCAAAATACTTTGAGTCTTATGGATTGGATTCATTATCGTCTGTGTTATTGATATCAATTCAGAACGATTCTGCTTCTATCGAGTCCAAAATTGATACTTTGAAAGTTTGTTTGTCACTAATAATAGACAAATGGGAAATTAGTCATTTACTTATCCCTAAAATTTTGTCTCCAATATTGAAATGTTGCTACCAAATGTCTAAATTAGATGATGCTAAGTTTCCTGATTTGTTGTCTTCAGCACAGGCCTTCTTTAATGGTGTAGAAGCCTTTTATATCTGGTCAGATATAGTAAGTTGTTTAAACACAACAGAAAACAACCCTGAATCTTTAAAAACTGTGGAATTCATATTGATTCATTTTGATGTTAGTGATGAAGAAATGAAACTAAATCATGTTCCATTATCATTGATTGTTGTTTTGTTGAATTCTCATTCTATCGATTCAACTTGGTTGCATATAACTTCTATATTGTTACAATTGATTTCTCCCAAATCATTAGATCCTATTAACTATTCCAACGTCAATACTATTGAAAAGTCAAATTATGATCTTTTAAACACTATATCAGACTACTACAAGTCAATTATACATGACGAAACAACTCCTTTCCCATTCTCAAAATTACAGGTTTCTGAACTTATCTACCATAATCTTAAACTGTTGATGTTGTCTCATATGGCAAACTCTACCGTGTCTTATAAATTGTGTGATTTGTACAAGACTTTGATTTACTTATTACCATCACAAGATTCTAATGAAATTCAAAAATTAAGAGATCCTGATGTCATAAACACTATATGCAATTTACCAGAGAATACATCCAATAACCAAAGTATGATTAGAGCTTTCAGTATTAGTCAGTTATTTAAACTTTTCTCCTCATCAATGTCAGCTTCAGAAAAGAACCTGATTGTTAAGATAATTACCCGTAACCTTTGGCCAGCTATTATCTCCCCAGATCCAACGCAATACCAAGTGGAAGCAGTAAAATGTGTTTTGGAATTGGATCTCAATTGTCCCGATTTTCAAATAGAAGCTTCTATTTCTTATTTGATCCTACAATCAACTAATTACAATAGAGTAAAAGCATTATCTGCATTGTGGGATCACTCCAATAGCCATGAATCTGATCTAATCTTAGCTCGTCCCTTACAGTTGGTGTTGGATGATCTTTTTGAGAGCCAAAATCCTAATAGATTAGCTGTAGTTAACTTTATTTCCAACGTTCTTAAAAGTGGTTCAACAAACCGATTATTGAAGATGATCACTAACCCCTTATTGGACTTTGAGTTCATGGAATCTGAAAGAACAGAGCTAGAAATTGGTGACGAATTAGGCCAATTTGCTTATCATTTAGCAACCATTCTTAATGTTCTTCAAACAAACATAAAGACATTTAAAGAAGCCGCTAATAACGAATTTGCTGTTATGGATAATAGCTCCAAAATTAAAACCATCAAAGATAATCAATGGGATATTTCTACCTATAAATCATTAATGTTTTACATTATAGAGAAGTTCTTAGCCTTGAAATTACATCCTGATGTGTTACTTGAGGAATCCCTTTTAAAAGATTATTATAATTGTGTTGAAAACTGTCTTGAACTTTATACTATGTTGGTTAATGGATACGAAACTGAGTTTAATGATCGTTTCCATAAATTAATAGAATATTGCTCTCGTTATATCTTCTTAGAAAGTGAATGTCCTTATTACATTGAATTGACAATCTCAAGGTACCTCAAATGTATTCTTAATTTGTTGAAAGTATCAGAAGAATCTATGATCAATTTGAACTTACTTCATCTAGAAGACCAAGAACGAGAACCAATATTAGTTCGATTCATCGTTAATGGTATTGAAAAGACACAAACTGTGATTTTATTGGAACAATGGATTTCATTAATGACAAGATCATTATACCTTTTCAATGAATCTGTGTTTAGTGTGTTGACATATTTGAATACTTCTCTTATTTCCAAGATTGAAACATACTTTGAAAAGGTGGTAATTCATAACAACTTTGGTGAACTTACTGATATAGAAAAGTCTATTAGTGCTTTGATTTCTGGACTTGAGGATTTATTATCTATTAGTCATAGTTATTTATTAACGTCTAAATTACGTCATACTCCTGATAACAATGCTAACTCAGGAGATTCTGGTTTCTTTGGTAATGTCATTCAAGGGGTATTCCAGATCGAATCACCAACAATTCGTACCAGTGAACAGAATAAACTCTATGCTGTTTTGTTGGCATTCCATGATGCTATAAGAGTTGGGTTTAATATTTGGGAATGGTGTGATAAAAAACCCAAACCCAAAGATACTTCTATCATTATGGCTGAGAAGTCAATGTCCTTTTTAGCTAATAAGCTTAAGTTTAGAGCCAAAAAGTTGTTGGAATCTTTGATGGATTTAGAAAAACAAGAAGTTATTGAAAAGCTAATTGAACTTGATACCAGAGATGGAAATACTCTGATTAAGTTATTGAATGTATTAGATGGTGGAAGATCTCAAATAACATTACCTCATATATTGAATTCTATATTAGCCAGAAGTTATCCACTGTTGGTTGAAGATTCCAAAAAATCGTATTTGGATGTGTCTATAAGTGACAAAGAATTGACGAGGTTTTTAGTAGAATACTTTCAATCAATTGATAATGATACCATTAGTGATGTGTGGCAGTTTACACTTCAGTTTTTCAGGGGAGTATTGGCTCATGCTAATAGTTTTAAGTCCTTAATTCCTGATCTTTTAAAAGTAATAAGCTCATTATCAATTAAATTAAACCATTCAAAGTTTAATAAAGATAAGAGACATAGAAAAGAGTTATCTGATATTTTTATGAAGTTATTAACGTCAGTAGTGAGTGCTAAAAGGATACTATTTAGTTCCAATGATATTACTTCAGTATCTACACCTGAACCAGCAGAGAAAGAAATGAATGAAAAACAACTGCAACTGCAACTGCAATTGCAAGGAAATCAAGACTCTTCTGAAGATACTTCTAGTGAAGTAGAGTCAATAAATGAAGCACCTCAAGGAATTCAGAAAGAAATGTTGAGTACTGCAGTAGACCTTATACCAGGTTTGGATGAAATTTTACAAGATTCTGATAAAGTTTCCAGTTGTATTAACATTCTTGTATTTAACTTAATAACACCCCAAATCAAAGGTAAAAAAGTCGCTGATTTCCCGATTATAGTATTGACCCTTTTAAAAGTCATTGGGCAATCACATCCCAATCGATCTTGGAAGTCATTTATTTCAGATGTATTTATGGATAATGGATTCTTTACCACTCAAGGACCCAAATTAGAGATCTGGAAACAAATCATTTCTTGTTGGATATCAGTTGATAGTGATAGATTTGGAGATATTATATCCAAGATATCTACTTTAAGTCTGACATCTCCTGGGAATATCTTTTCTTGGAATGAAAAATCAGAAGTAGAAAATAAATTATACTCCATTAAAAGATTATCATTTTTACTTCTTATTCAACCAGTTGATTATTTCCTTGCTAATTTTGAGCCCCTTTTTGATAAGATTGAAGAATCATTCATGATATCAACATGTCCTATAAGCTATAAAACTCAAATAGCCATTCTTTTCCGGGTAATAACATTAAAGTTTAGTGAAATGCATCTTCTTCCTCATTGGTCTTACATTTTTAACCAACTTAACTCCATATTTGAAGCCACTGTGGAAAAGTCTATGAGAGAATTAAGTTTCTTAAGTGACGATGAATTACAAATCATTCTCCATGGATGTAAGTTATTGGATCAATTACTTTTGATAAGTAATGATGAATTCAATCTTAATGAATGGTTATTTATTGAAAGTACTAATGATGTTACTTCTACATCCACAGATCATTCTACAGTGGCACTTATTGACAAAATCGTAACCAAAAATGATCTCACTATTCTTAAAGATACGCCAGTGAAGCTTCAACATTCGACATCTGAAACCTCATTGATACCTTTACTTACTGGAGTAAAGACAATCAAATCAATAGCTAATTTGAGGACTTTCTTTGAGTCATTGAGTTATCTTCATTATGAAAGAGTTTATAGTCTTTCCAAGGTGGATTTGAGTGTTTGTGAAGCTGATGTGTATAATGATTTGTTTTTGTGATGGTAGGAATTGATATTGGATAGTAATAGAGGAACTACTCTATAGTAACTATGATGTAGTAACTATGATGTGGTAACTATGATGTAGTAACCATGACATAGTAACCATGACATAGTAACCATGATATAGTAACCATTCTATAAATAGTATATATCGTATAGTGATGTTCACTATAACTACTTTATAGTAAGTATCGTATAGAAGTACCTATAATAACGTCTACAATCGCTATTCTAAAGTAACTTCTACAATAACTGTTACACTTCTTACAGGTTATTTTGCAGCCTTTATTTCTCTCCATCATTTTACAGGTTATGGGGACTTTGTGTAATAATCCCTCTCCATAGTTAAGGCCTTCGCGTGTTATTTTTCATTTCCAGTGATTGATTAATGTCTTATTACTCCCGGTTTGGTCGTGCCAACGGGAGAGTTGGTCAAAGAAGTATGGGGGAAAAGAATATCGACAATGATAGAACTTCACCGTTTACAACAAATTCAATAGTAGGTCATTCCAGGCCCAAATTATTGGATAATTATAGTGATGAAGATGAAGATGTTCGTGATGATGTTGATGATGATGTTGATAATGATCATCATCATTATTATGATCGACAACGGAATTATGGTGTTGATTTGGCAATGGATTTGGATAATTCCAATATGGAGACACCTAAAAGCTTCCGAGGAAGTCGTTATAGTGCCAGGAAGTCATCAATTAAAGTACCATTGAAGGGAGATGATGTGTTTACTACTAAGAAAGTCACTACTCCTGGAGTTATGAAAACATTGACTAAACATAGAACAAGAAATGGATCACCTTTAAGGCCCTCGTCTTCGGAGAAAGAAGATCCTGAAGATACATTGATTAAATCACAAAAGTTGATCTCTGAAGATAATAAGTTCTCGCCAGGAAACTCTCCCAAACTGTTATTTAAATCCACCAAATCACCAGTGATAAATGGGTCACCTATTGGAAACAACAACTCCTATAAGGAATTGCAGTCTCCGCCATCAAACTATAAGGTTAGGTCGGTAGATATGGCTCAATTTGAACCCAAAAATGGATCCAATGGTAGTAAAAAGTTGTTTCAAAATGAGTTAGAAAAACAATTACCACCACGGCAAAATACAAACCAAGACATAGAATTTGATTCTTCTGAAGATGATAATCTGCCTGTGAAAAAGGTAGCGAAAAAGAGTCCTGATGTGTCGACTGTTCCAAAGAACCCTGAAGTATCAACTATTCCACCACCTATACCAGAAACCAATTCATTAGCCCCACCACAAAATGAATCTTTTAATTTAAACGGAGCCAATACCTTTTCTAATGGTACTTTCAGAGCCCCAAGTCAAGTATCTCCTCCTATGAGATCACCATCAGCAGCAGCTCCTCCTATGAGATCAGAAATATCTAACTACTTAGCTAAAAATCCCGGTAATCACTGGAATGATAACTACAATGTAGCTTCCAGTGTAGAAGCAGATTCTTCTTCAACTAATGATAAAGGAAGTTTACAAGTAGGAATTCCTTCAAGAGTAGATGTGGAGCCAGCAATGGCTAAATCAGAGATCTTAGACAAAATCAATGCTACTATTGATAGTTTAAGACAAAATGACTCTAGAAGAGCACTGTTTGATGATAATAATAATATCGATTTAGCAGATATATCATCTGATGAGACTCCAGTAGAACTATTGAATGAATTGGAATCTTTTGCTCCTACAAAATCAAGTCCTGTAAAGAGAAAAAGATCTTATTCTCCACAGAAAAGAAGATCCCAATCCCCAGAAAACATAAAATCAAAAACTCCTGATCCTTCAAAGTTTAAACTGCCAATTGTACCTCCTGAGCTAACACCAATAAGAAAGCATTATAATCGATTATCTGATAAGTATGCTAGACATATAATGAATAAGAGACAAGAGCAACCTCATCATCAACATCATCAACAACAACAATATCACCATCATCATCAACATCATCAACAGCCATCTAATCATGATAGCATAAACAAAGCAGAACCTTGGTCAACTAAAACTTGGATAAAGCTTAATAAGTTGGTACAATCAGAGTCATTGACAGTTAATGATATCATTAACAGTAAAATAGTTATAGAGAAGTTAGGATGTGAAAGTAAAGAGGATCTTAAACAACGTGTAGAATTCTTGATACGATTCAATGAGTTTCAAAAGAGAAAGTATCTATTCCAAAGAGAATGGTGATTTGATATGGTAAACCCTGTATACTAAACTTTGTATATTAAGTTATATTAAAATGTATTGTACGAATATATTAACCCCGATTACCGATGTTAAAACACTTTCGATAACACATCATTCAAACTGTCATTAGGTTTATCTTTAATATCCTCTTTAGCATCAGCTCTATTGCTAGCAATATTACGTTGTTTAAAGTTTCTTCTCATTTCAGGGGTAGAATCACTGGCATTAGACTGTTTTCTCTTCTTTTGCATATTTTGAATCATCTTGGAATTCTCCAAGTTATTAATAAAGGATTTATTCATCTTTTGTTGTTGAGATAATTCCATAGTTAACTTAGCTTGTCTAACTTCATGCTCTTTAGAAATTTGTTGAGTCAAATCAAACCATTTGAATTTGGGGAGATATTTCATATTTATTATGTCATCGTAATAATAAGAAGTTTTCTTTCCTCCTAATTTGTTTCCATTTAATGTAGCACAACATAGTTTAGCATCTTTTTTATTCAAAAACTCTACCCAACCTTCAGTATAGTTTTTCTTCTTATTACCACCATATTTGACTCTTTTTTTATACGTAGTAGAATCTTCAGGTTTAAGGAATATTCTATCAAGTTCACCAAATCTTGATAATACAGAACGAAGTTTAGATGGTTTCATATAAGGAGGGATTTTAGACAAGTAACAAACTCCAGTTTTCTTGATTCTTTTTTGTTCTTTAGCAAGTTGTTCAGGTGTGAGTTTTTTTAGTTTTTTACTTCGTTTACTCTTTACTTTAGTTATATCATTTTTGCCGTCGTCTTCGTCATTGTCGTCTTCGTCTTCGTCATTGTCATCAACTTCTTTCTCTTCTTCTTTCTCATCTTCCTCTTCTCCTTCATCTCCCTCTTCTCCCTCTCCCTCTCCCTCTCCCTCTTCTTCATCAAAATTACGAAAATTACTCCTCTTTTGTACCCTTACAACAGGATAATCTTCTTCTTCAGAACCAAAATCATCAACATCACTAAGGTTATCAAGTTCTTTAAAGCTCATGGTTTATGGAATCAAATATATGAGATGAGATGCGCGAGAACTTGAGTTTGTGTAGTGTGGGTGCAAATGGAGAGAATCAAAGGTTGTAAATACAATTACATGTTAAATACAATCATTAGTGCTTTTATTAACTATTTAAACAATCTAATTAGCATTAGTGGTCTACCAGTTTAGCCTTAGCTAAAGCTAAGAACCGTTAAAACCATTTCTAACTCTTGTCACCGCCTTTCTTGGCTCCTTCAGTAGCACCAGTAGCAACCCCAGAGAGGTATTCAGCCCCCTTGGAAACCTGTTCCTTAGCACTGTCAATGTAACTGGTAGCAGTGTCAGCTAAAGTACCTTCATTTTCATTAAACTTCTGTTTGGCGTCATCGTGACCTTTTTTAGCACTATCAGCTACAGTTTGAGGGAAAGACTTTTGGTCTTCAGGAGTAGCCTTTGCAGCAAAATCGTCAACTTTATTGGTAACTTGTTCTTTAAATTTATCGACATTGGTTTTATCAGAATCAGGAGTGAGTTTTTCATCAACCTTTTCACCAAAGTTTTTTCTACCTAAGTCAGCCATTATTTGATATGTGTTATAAGATTTATTTAAAGATATTTAAATAAGAATATAAACAAAAAGAAAGAAAAAAAAACTACATTGACGACTTTAAAAGCCCTATTTATAGTCATAGCATTTGTGGCTGGAGAAGTTTGAATGACCTGCCGCCTTTGGTCGTATCCATAACCTTAAACCTTGTTTGTTGTTTGCTGTTTGACTGGGGTGAGAATTCTCTATTGTTCCATTTCAAGCCACCAGGAAAATACACTGTGCATATCAGGCCAGGACTTGGCCCGGGGTTCCTGAACATGGTTGCTAAAAGTAGCAAGGAAGTGAAAAAAGGGTAATAAGTTTTTAATACCAGGTGAATTAGGAGGAGAGTAGGAGAAGAATTGATGCAGAGTTGGAACAGAGATACGTTAAAGAGTCAAATTTAGAGTCAATTACTTTATCCTTAAACGTCAACCTCCTCTGTAAACCACGTCAGGCCAAGACAATATCTATAAAGAATAGTCGTTGTCACTGCGTATTTTGTTCGAGGTGAAACATTATTGCTATATGCATGACATGTTTATATGCATGATGAGTAGTCTATGAATGACTTGCTATATGCAAGAAGGATAATGCATATGCTTTTGCTATGGAAAGTAGTGGAAGGAAAGTGGAGGAATAGTGGGAATAGGTGGAATGGGTGTTGTGAAGTAATGTTCTTCAGGTAAAATTGAGTCTCAATTTTTGTTTGAGTTTTGGTTTTGGTTTTTGTTTTTGTATCTGTTTCTGTTTATGTTCTCAGATGAAGTTCACTTCTACACAAAACTACTCTAAAAACACTATTTTCTATTGAAACATTTAGTTTTTGTGTAAGGAGTTATTTGTTTTGTTTTTGATTTTTATCTTTTATCTCTTTATCTTTTATCTCTTTTCCTTCCTCCCTCTTTTCCTTCCTCCCTCTCTTCCTTCCTTCCTCCCTCTCTTCCTCTTCTCTTCCCTTCTCTTCTCTTCCCTTCTCATTTTTCACATCGCGAGATGACTTCTCATCACTTCCTGCAATTCCTTAACTTCTCCAACTATGAAGAAAAAAACAATTACTGAAAACTTAGATCAAAGAGTTTACGACTTAATCCATAATCTTCTTGATGATAAAACTGCTCAAAACAAAAAAGACATTGTTGATGATGATAAAGATTCTTTTTCTCATATAGCTTTGGCTCGAGAACTTCGATTCTCGGAGATCTTTGAATACTTAAAAGCCAAAGACTTTCAAATGAGACGAATGAAAAAAGCAAACTTGGAAAAAGCAATTGAAAGTGTATTACAAGTAGTAATTGATGATGAAAAGGAAGAATTAGGTGATGTAATAAAACAGAGAGATGATATGGATGCAAAAGCTCGTGATAGTGATTTTGATGATGTTGATGAAAATAACCTTATGGAAGTTCACGATACCAATTCTCTTAATAAGGCAGTGACAAGTTCCTGGAAAGTCAATAATAATGTCAATGATGTTAATTCCAATATCAATGAAGAAACACAAAAACCTGAAGAAGAATCCAAACCTGAAGATGAAAATGATTCTGAAGAGAAGAAAAGAAAACGTAAAGACTCTTCTCATGGTAAAACAACTACAAAAAAGCAAAAGAGTAAAATTGACCATACTCCTCCGACAACAAAACTTTCAAAATTGGGAGGTTTGGATAAAATCACTACTCAATTAATGGAACTAATAGGATTACCTATATTACATCCAGAAATCTACTTATCCACAGGAGTTGAACCTCCTAGAGGTGTATTATTATATGGACCTCCAGGGTGTGGTAAAACAACCATTGCTAATGCTTTAGCCGGTGAGTTACAGGTTCCTTTTATTAATATCTCTGCTCCTTCAGTGGTTTCTGGAATGTCAGGAGAATCAGAAAAGAAACTAAGAGAAATCTTTGATGATGCAAAAGCTGTGGCTCCTTGTTTAATATTTATGGATGAAATTGATGCAATCACTCCCAAAAGAGATGGTGGTGCTCAAAGAGAAATGGAAAGAAGAATAGTAGCTCAATTATTGACCCTTATGGATGAACTCACTTTGGATAAAACTGATGGTAATCCTGTGATTATTATTGGTGCAACTAATAGGCCTGATTCTTTGGATTCTGCTTTAAGAAGAGCTGGTAGATTTGATAGAGAAATTTGTCTTAATGTACCTAATGAAGAACAAAGAATATCGATATTAAAAGCCATGACTGAAAAGTTGAAATTAGATCAACTTGAATCCTTCAACTTTAAGCGTTTAGCTAAGATGACTCCAGGTTATGTAGGGGCTGATTTAAAGAGTTTAGTTACTGCTGCAGGGATCTTTGCTATTAAAAGAATATTTGAAACCTTAAGTGAACAAGAACAAGAAAGTGATGACATTGGTGATTCCATGGATATTGATCGTAATGATCAAATGTTAAAGAATTTTGATTATAAATCTGATCAAGAGAAGCTTTCCGTCATACAAAAGTTCCTTGTGAAAAATCCCAATCCTTTAACTGAAGAACAATTAGAACCGTTAAGAATCAATTTCAATGATTTTATAAAAGCTTTACCTACAATCCAACCTTCAGCAAAAAGAGAAGGTTTTGCAACTATTCCTGATGTTACTTGGGATAATGTAGGTGCTTTGAAAGCCATAAGAATGGAATTACACATGTGTATCGTTCAACCAATCAAGAAGCCAGAATTATTTGCCAAAGTAGGAATAACTGCTCCTGCAGGAGTGTTAATGTGGGGTCCTCCAGGATGTGGTAAAACATTATTGGCTAAAGCAGTAGCTAATGAATCTCGGGCCAATTTCATATCTATTAAAGGACCAGAACTTTTAAATAAATATGTTGGTGAATCTGAAAGAGCTATTAGACAAGTATTTCAAAGAGCAAGAGCTAGTATTCCTTGTATAATATTCTTTGATGAACTTGATGCTTTGGTGCCTAAAAGAGATAATTCATTATCTGAATCAAGTTCAAGAGTAGTGAATACTTTATTGACAGAACTAGATGGATTAAATGATCGTCAAGGGGTATTTGTGATTGGAGCCACAAATAGACCTGATATAATTGATCCAGCCATGTTAAGACCAGGTCGTTTAGACAAGCCATTATTCATAGAATTACCTAGTGCTGATGAACGATTAGAAATCTTGACGACATTAATAAATGCTAACAAAACTCCAATTGATTCTGATGTTGATTTAGTCAAAGTAGCTAATGATATTAGAAGTCGGAACTTTTCTGGTGCTGATTTATCATCATTAGTAAGAGAAGCTGGGGTTTTAGCATTGAAAAAGAAATTCTTTAAAGATCAAGCTGTTACTCAGTTGGATAAATCAGGTTATATTGAAGATGATAATGTAACTGGTGATGATGTTGTAGTAACCATGGATGATTTTAATAAGGCGTTATCGAGTATAAACCCTAGTGTTAGTGATAAAGATAGATTGAGGTATGAGAGATTAAATAAGAAAATGGCACCAGTTGTAGAGACAACTGAAGCTGATAATGTAGAATAGTTTGTATAGAGGAAAATAGTATAGAGGAAAATAGTGCATAACATTAGCTTTGTGAGAGTGTGTTTAATTGCTGCAAAATTGCGATAAGAATAAAGGGAGAACATAAAATATGATAAAGAATGAAATAATGAAATGATAAAATAATAGAAGATATATAAAAAGATTATGAATTTGAAAGAATAGTAAAATATATCAAACGAGCTAAAAAAAAAAAATTAAATAAAAAATACTAATATACTCAGTACGAGTGTACGAGTACTAGCTCAAAAAATATGCGTACTCCCGGAATCGAACCGGGGGCCCAACTATGGCAAAGTTGGATTTTACCACTAAACCAAGTACGCTTATCTTACAGAGTTTTGTAAGATGTGTATTATATACTGTTTATAATTTGAATATGAAGATCAATACAGGTGGATGCATTCTACAACTGTATACATCCTGTAGTATGTCTATGAAGTCAAGGAAAATTTTGGAGATATTGAAATATTAATTAGGAGGTCAATTAATGGTACTTTTACGATAAGATCACTGTATTAATATTAATCACGGCTTAGAACTCTTGTGAAAGATACTAGGAAATCTACTCCTCAAGTCAAAGTCTCTTCTAGTAAGAAGAGAATTGAGATGTCTCAAAGCTTGTTAGATACTTTGAAGGTTTTAATGATAACATTGATCAAAAGGTTTAACCAGGATCATTACACACAATTTATTCTTATTTTTGTATATAGTTTGTTTTTATACTTTGTATATAGCTTGTTTTGTATTGTTTTGTATTGTTTTGTATTTGTTTTAATATTTTTTTTGTATTTTTTTTTATACTTTTTTATACTTTCTTATGCTAACAGTTTTATTACCGTACAAATCATTTTTTTGCAATCAAATTAAGGTACCCAATATACATTTCGCATTCTTCATATTAATCTCTAATTCCCTAATTACTAGAAATTAATTATATAGATATTATCTTAGTCTCAACAGAACTCCAAATACTTTGAGACTTTACCAATTATTAACTCTAATAAAAAAACTTTTAGTTGTACTTTAAATATAATTTATATATACACCATCTATGGAAAACTCTCACTCACTGGTATTCTTTACTCTATTAAGATACTTATTCGGAGTTTCTCAGATCCTTTATCATCGCTCGGAAAAAGAAAAAAAAAATAGTAAAAAAAAATCCTCAAGACATCATCTTAGTCTTATTAATTCTACAATGTCGACTAAAAATAAAGTTACCTATCCGTATGTAATAACAATTATATTAATGGATTATAAACAATTTTAATTCCTTTTAAATAAAAAACTAACAATAATTATAGATTTTGGTATGGAGGAGCTGCCAGTATGATGGCATGTACAGTGACACATCCATTAGATTTAGCTAAAGTTCGTTTACAAACTGCATCTACTCCTGGTCAAGGGTTAGTATCTATGGTTTATCAGATTATAACCAAAGAAGGATTTTTCAAAATTTATTCAGGATTAACTGCTTCATTGCTTAGACAAGCCACATACTCTACTGCTAGATTTGGTGTTTATGAATTTTTAAAAGACAGTTATATTGAATCGACAAACTCACAACCTGGAACTGCAGTTTTGTTGCCAATGTCTATGGCAGCAGGTGCTTTAGGTGGTCTTGTTGGTAACCCATCAGATGTTGTCAACATTAGAATGCAAAATGACTCAACATTACCTAAGGAACAAAGGAGAAATTATAGAAATGCATTTGATGGAATTTACAGAATCATTAAAGAAGAAAAACTTTCTTCATTATTCAGAGGGTTAGGCCCTAATTTAGCTAGAGGGGTTTTAATGACTGCATCTCAGGTTGTAACATATGATATTGCTAAAAGATTGTTAGTGGCTAATTTAAGTCTTGATCCAACTAAAAAATCTACCCATTTCAGTTCCTCTTTATTGGCTGGATTGGTTGCTACAACTGTATGTTCACCAGCAGATGTGGTAAAAACCAGAATCATGAATGCCAAAGGTGGTGGTGTCAGTCCAGTTAATATTTTAACAACAGCTATCAAGGAAGAAGGTGTTGGATTTATGTTTAGAGGATGGTTACCCTCTTTCATTAGATTGGGTCCACATACTATTGTGACATTTTTGGTATTAGAACAATTAAGAAAGTTCAGATTAGGTATGTAGATAAATTTTATAGAGAGACCTTTTGATTTAATAATAGAGTAATTTTCATTCAATAATAGAGTCATTTTCATTCAATAATAGAATAATTTTCATTCAATAATAGAATAATTTTCATTCAGTTTAATATTAATATTTACACACATAAACTTACACACATAAATATAATTAAAATATTCTTTCTTAATTTCATCGATATTATTTATCTATATGCAATACCCCGTTTATTTGGTAACAACTTCCATATTATCTAATTCAGCCTTTTCAAATGCTTCCTTTTCAGCTTCTAAAATGTATGGCACTAAATAATGGTTGTCTTCTTCAGGTTTGACAGCTTTGCTTGGAGGTAAAAGATCATGAGATAATGATAATTGATGAGCAGTAATCATTCTGTAGACTCTTGCATAACTTTCATCAGCTGGTAATCTCTTAATAGCTTTTTGCATAATTGGGGTTTCTTCTAACATAATATCATTCATTTTTAATCCCATTTCCCTATAACCGGAATAAGAACAGAATACTTTAGCCATTGGAACAACAACCTTAGACAAACTTGGTCTTGATAAGATGAAGTCAGCAGCTTTGACAATAGAAGTTACTGAAGCCATTATTGATCTATGATGTTTTATTTGAACAGTTCAACAGGTGAAAATTTAGAATGAGAAATGCGAAATTGTACGGATTTGATTGGGTGAAATAAAAAATGAAATGAAAAATAGTCGTGTATCACACAATACTACTATTTCCTGTATAGTTTAAACTCTATAGAAAAGAAGCTCCCAAGTCAACAGTTATCCACAATATCTAATAATGATATTCATCACTACCTTGACCGGCACTACTAGGAAGGCAACAATGTTCAAAGACCTTTTCTACACCAGCATTTTTGATCATATCCAATATCTCTTGACTCTTGAATAAAAACAAACCTACCATACCACAACTATTCACACCTAAACCGTTGAAAGTTCCATTAGATCTGGGAACAATCATCATGTATTCTAATGTCATTATAACATTATAAGAAATATGAGGTACGTCATTGTCTCTTAAAGTGGTTAATGCTCTTTGTAACAACGAGGAGAAATACATTATCAAATCATCAGATTCTAACTCCTCTATATTATTAGGCAATCTAGCAATATAATGGGCAAAGGGTAAATTACCATCTTGTAATGGTTCTCTTTTTGTATCAGGAATAAAAGCTTCTGATTTAAGAGCGATTTTTTCACAGTATGAAGAAAAGCCTTTAGGTAAAGTCATAAATTGAACGTGTTTATGGGGTTGAGAAGCACCACTTTCTTCACCACAATTGTAGAAAGCAAACCATTTATCATTTTTATCTTCTGCTAATTTCTTTAAAATAGCATAGGTTCCAGTTAATTCATCTGGTGATAATGGAGTTGTTTGTGATTTAAAAGCCTTAGTTAATAACATAATATGTCTTGGAACCACAGGAAACTTGTTATAAACAATTCTAAATTGGTTTTCATCACCAAAATCTTCAACTATAGTCAATTCAGGTTCAGGATTTTCAAATGGATTATGCTTTTGGGTCCCTTTTCCTGGTCTATTCAGTAAAGTAGAAATCAAACTATATTGAATGTCGAATGTGAAATCATTTATCTTCTCCGTGGAAATTTCATTCTCTACTGCATCTCCATTAAATTTGAGTACTCCCAAGGACTTGGCCTCTTCAAATTTGTTGAACAATAAATCAAAGAAATCATTTGGTAAATCGTAAGACATTTTTTCTCTATTTTTTCTCTATTTTTTCTCTACTTTTCTCTTTTTTTCGTTCTTCTACTTTACAATAATTGTCTATATATAAATATCGCGATTTTATATTTTATATGAGATTATATATATTATTCAATTTCTATTCTCCACGGTTTCTTTACCTCTTTTTGAACCAATTAATGATTTTATTTGGTTTTTTAGACAGTCTCATGCTTGCAGTATCATCAGAAGTAGAGTTTCTAGATAATTTAGGAGTTAAATCATGTAATGCTAATGTGAATGACTTGGATTTGGCATGTCTGGACTTTGACCTTGTAGGAGTGCTAGTGGCATTGTTTTCCTTATTTGCTCTTTCTGATTTATAAGCTGGAATATGGGTCGATTTAAGAATCTTAGACTCGCCAGGAGTCAAGGGTCTTCTTGGTGATTTTCTGACCAGAGACTTTGGTGAAGTCAATGATGAGTTGGAGGACAGAGGAAACCAATCCTGTGTGATTACTGGAGTATTGTTCACGGTATCAGTATCATCAGCTCTAAATGTAGAATTTGTTGAATGAGTAGGTGAGTTTTTATTACTCAAAGTTGTCTCTGAACTTACAACGATTGATGGTGCACCTGATGAATTCAATGTAGGCATCATTGGTGAGTTGTCTACCGACTTTGATGTAAGATTTGGGGTATGCAATTTATTATTCGATTCTGGAGGGAAAGTGAATGATGAATGATCAGTAGATTGAACACTGCCATTGATAGACAACACAGTTGAACCAGCATCTGACGTTAAACTAACAGGGCTATTGGATACCTGCTTCGAAGATTCTACTCTTTCCTTTTGTGACTTTGATAAAGCAGCAGGAGAAGGAGAAAAATTCGTTGATTGCTTGATTCCAGTCTTTTTAGTTCTATTGATAGGACTAGAAGAACCACTACTTCCAGGATTACTAGTATTGTTATTACTATTACCCTTATCATTGAGTTCACTTTTTATCGGTGGAGGTGGTGATAATCTACTCATTTCACTATATTTCAATCTTAAATCACCAAATCTTAATTGATTTTTGGGAACATGCCTTTGAGCGGACTTCAAACTGGGTAAACTAGACGAATGTCCCAATGATCTAGCATCCTTGTTATTAGGGTTCTTTATTGTAGAATGTAATGTGTTAGGACTGCTGACCTTATCGACATTTACACTCTCCGATGATGATACTTTTAGAGCATTAGATATCTTATAAGATTGATCATAAAATGATTGATATCTATTTGCTTTAGCCCCTGATCTTTTGGGAGTAGAGTTATTAGTACTGGAACCCGTAGTAGCACTGGAATTGGTAACACCAGTGGATTGACCAGCCAAATTGTAATAATCAGCAGAATCTTTAGAAGAATTGGAATTTATTTTCTCAATCATCTCTCTATCCTTCAAACTAGTTGCTGAACTATTAGCTGAAGAATTGGAATAAATTTCACCATTGATGTTAGGAGGATTAGTGAAAACATCATTTTCATTATCAGAATTAACAATGTCCATATTGTTTGCAGTGGAATTACTATTATTATAATCCATAACATCATCAGTCTTATCGTCATTAATTTCGTCACTTTCAAAATCGTCATTCGTATTCTCTTTGATTGGCTGTCTAAGCAACGTATTATTTGGCAAAGACGAAGGAGAAAACACATAAGGACTTGAGCTTGGCTTCAAGAATGGAGACGATAAGAAGTCATCATCGGGAAAATTATTACTATTGCTGGAGCTATTATTACCATCACCAATATGTAAATTTGCATTAAGAACTTCATCTAGGTCAATTACCGCGTCAGGTACATTGTCATTATTTATTGTCGTTTCTTCCGTTAAAAAGAATTTAGTTTTTGGAGTGTTCGTATTAGAATTATTATTGGTATTATTGTTATTGTTATTATTAAGATTGGATAAAGATCGTTTCTGGTTCAATTTAATTGGAGAGTTTAAACTGGAACTAAGTCCACAAAAGTCACTGGAGCCATAATTACTTCTTTTTGGAGGAGAATTGATGTATCTTGGAGGAGTGGAAAAACTAGGACCATCATAAGGTTTATTAGGAAAAGAAAATGATTGAGTAGGTTTGGAATTAGCAAAATCTTCATCATTATTAAACTGGAAATGTTTATCCAACTGTTCATCAGTTTTAGATACAGACAAATTATATTTGGAATATAAGTGACCATTAGAATTATTATTATTATTATTGTTATTATGATTATTAGGGGACATTAGGCCCAATCCCATAGCATCAAAATCGCCTGATATGGCTGCCGACCTTCTATGTCGGTGATGCCTTTCATTAGGAGTCGATAAATAAGATGAAGGATTAGGCAAAGAACTCATTGTAAATGAACAAAGTGTAAAATGCTAACTTCAATTATTATTCTCTTTTTTGTTTTGTATGTTTGTGTTGTTTGTTATACAATTGAAATTCTAATTCATAAATCTATAATTATAACTTTTTCGTTGACTGGGGTCGAAATATACGTGTGACCCTTCAGTTCTTCAAAGAGTTTTTATCAACAGAAATTAAGGAATGGACGCTAACGGTATTTTCGTAGCAAAATGTTTGTCAAGACAATATAATTTTACCCTCCCTTCAGTTGGGAATGGTATTAAAATTTTAGTAACAAAAGAAAAAAAAAATAAAGTAAAAAAAGACGCTAAGCAATTAATTTTAAAGTAAAATTTTTGGAAGGAGTGAGAGATGACAAAAAAAAAAAAAAAAAAAAAAAAAAAAAAAAAAAAAAAAAAAAAAAAAAAAAAAAAAAAAAAAAAAAAAAAAAAAAAAAAAAAAAAAAAAAAAAAAAAAAAAAAAAAAAAAAAAAAAAAAAAAAAAAAAAAAAAAAAAAAAAAAAAAAAAAAAAAAAAAAAAAAAAAAAAAAAAAAAAAAAAAAAAAAGAAAACCTACATGAAGGAAAAACAGAAAAATTCATTGTCATAAAAAGCGGGTTTTCTTTTTTCAACAACTAAAAAAAAACCCAACCTATACGTAACAGGAAATGATAGTTAATTGCAAGCAAAAGATTTACAAAAACCATGTAGAACCATGTAGATAAGCATAAACATTATAGCCAGGAAATTAAGGCATTATATGCAAAAGGGGAGGGGTGCAGAGCGTGGAGGGGGAGGAGGTGTTGTCAGGTAATGAGTCCTGCACGAGTAATATCGAGCCACTTTTACTCCTAGAGTTAAGCAAGTAAGTAACATTAAGGACGTTAATAAGATGAGAGATGTTAGTAGGTGTTAATAGATGTTACTATAAAAGTCAAACACCAGTGAGATTGACGGTTTTTCTGCAGTTGTCGGTTGTTTAGAACACACCCAGAGTGACCAATTTCATGACACCAGGATTTAAACTGCAAAGGAAATTTCAAATTATGAGCATGTACTAAAGACAGTCTAAGTAATTGAGGTGACAACAAAGGTATAATGGTTAAATGTTGCCAAGTTGCTATTGTCGGGTACTGATATCGGGGTTATAATAATAGTATTGAGTATTGACATGTCTATAGTATTTCCTACTTGTACACTCTTTATCGCAGACTGTTCTTTAAGCGACATTACTTGGTTTTATTTTCTGCACATGTTCTATAGTATTTATTGACAATCAAATTATTTTTTTTTTTTTTTAAAAAAACCCTCCTCCATTTCAGGAAAGTTCCTGGAAAAGTTCCTAGAAAAGTTCCTAGAAAAGTTCCTTATTTAAATGGTAATGTTCGTAAGTAATCAAGGCGCTGAATTAATTTATTGTTGGGAAAGCTGAGTCTAATTGTTTCGTATATTGAAGGTTAATAATGTCAACTTGGACTGACTTATTATTTTGATGGTTCTTTTTCTGCAGATAATACTATTTACGGCGATTCTGCGGCCAATGGAAAAGGAAAAGGTTTAGATTGTAGTTTTCATATTACCACTAGATCTCAACCCCTTTATATGGTTGTGTTCTTGGTGTAAATATATATATTTATAGATATTTATATATTTACACCAAGAACACAATCTGGCTTATCAGGGTTTTCTAAAATTGACTTCCTCCTTGATGCCTTACGATATCTTTGATTGCAAAGGTGCATAATTGTTAACAAGCCTCTTGGCAACAATAGCCTGCGAAACCTGCAATATCCAAATATTTAGACCAGAATTGTTTAACCGATCGCTTCACAGTATCGAATGTTGATTAGTGTAAGAATATACCACATGTTTAAATCTAGAAATTTATTCAAGTGTGTGAGAAGGAGAGTAAGTTGACCTATTATAATACCATTCTCTTAGTCCGAACTGATTCATAACAGCGCCATTAACAGAACCAGAACACCACCAAAAAATTGGTCCAATTAAATTACAATTACCAGCCTTTATTGATGATAATCAGTCCTTCCTGATAGAAGAGGTAAGTTTAATTAATCTACGGTATTGTCGGCATTTTTAATGACCAGGTCCTTTTTGACTTGTTTGGGTTAGAAAACATCTAAAAAAAGATAGAAAAATCGTTGTATTGTTTTTATTTTATTGTATTCACAAAAATTATGTTTTTTTTTTTTTTTTAGTTATAAATTAATTCCTATTTAAGTTAAATTAGAACAAAATAAAATAAAAAAAAAAAAAAACATCTACACATAAATGGTACAGAAACGACCTACTTTCTACTTTCTGTTCTTTTTTGCAATTCTCTTTAATGCCCTTTGTTCTTTCTTCATTGTACCATCAACCATCTTATATTTACCTTTAACACCTTTAGGTCTACCACTGATACCTCTGTTACCACCTCTTGCAACAACCAATTGAACTTTTGGTTTTTCTTGTTTCTTACTCATCTTCTTCATTAATTTTTCAATTTCATCAGCCTTATCTCTTTCGGATTTAGCCGAATCATCATTAATGACATCTGATTTTTTCTTAATCTTTTCTAATCTCTTGAGAGCTCTCATCTTCTTTCTTCCTTTAGCTTCAAGAACCTTCTTGATTGGTCTAGCATTTAATTCTTTTTGTTTCTCTTTAATAGCTAATGATGCTTCTTTAGTAATTGGTTTGGTGATCTTACTATGTTTCTTCTCTTCATCAACAAACCAGGCAGGTAAATCATCTTGATCTCTGAATGAATATCTATGTATACCTTCATCCACCAAGTCATGTTTGTTTTTCTGTCCTAATGCTACTTGATGTGCCAATGTCATGGCTTCCACGGTGGCCAAATCCACTTTTTCTTGTTCATTAGCTTTGTTGTATTGCTTACTTAATGTGTCATCATCGGAATCATCGGAATCATTAACTTCCATTCTATCTCCTTTATTAGAAACAATTTCAAAATCAGATTCCGAGTCATTTTCTGATCCTGATTCCATATCTTCTTCTTTAAGTGATTGATTATTGATCTTTTTATTATTATCACCATTTGATGTTTTATTGGCTTCAATCTTATTATCTTTCCTGCTGATTGATTCCAATAATTTATCATCACCCACTTCTTGGAATATTGAATTCGATGCAAAGAAATTATTAGCACTTTTTGATAATCCTTCTTTTGATTTTCTTTCACTTATTAATTGATTAATATGTTCATCATCATCTGAATCCAACTCAAAGTCCGATTCCTCGGAATATGCTTCTTCTTCTTGTTCTTCTTTTTCTTCATCACTTCCTTCATCTGACTTAATTCCTTCCCATGCTTCATCATCTTCATCTCCTCTCAACTTCTTAGCTCTATATTTGGCATCTCTTTCTGCTTTTCTTTCTTGATAAGAGTCGTACATACCATCTAATTGAGCTTCTAATCCATCATCTTGCTCATCAGAGTTATATTCTTTATCACTATCGTCACCAAGATTTATTTCGTTATCCCTAATAAGGTCTTGTTCCTTGAAGATCATTCTCTTTTTACCTTTGATCAATTTGTCAAGTTCTCCTGTCTTTTCTGCATGCTTTAAGTTGAATAAAGAATTTTGATCATTTTGTTGAGCTTCAATACCAATATTCATATCAGTAAGCATATTCATTTGCATTCTTTGGATTTCTTTTTGTTTTGATTCATTTTTATGTTTTCTCTCTCTTCTAAGCTTTTTCCTTTGTTTTTCACTTAAATCTTGTAATTCTTTGTCTATCTGTTGATCTTCAGTTAATGGTTCCGTTTCTATTTCTTGTTTAGGTGCTTCCTTATCTTCATCCAAACCTAATAATTCTCGGGCTTGCTTTCTGAATTTCAAAATCAATTTAAATTCTTTCTTCCCTAAAACCCTTAAATCTTCAATACAATGTTCAAATTCTGCTGTGTAGGTTCTTAACTTCCTCACCATTTTATAGTCTTTATTATTCTTATCTTCTGGTAAAGTCAATTTGTTTAATTCACCTAAAGCATTTATTGGTTCTTCATTGGCAATAAATTCAAGTAATGGCATTTCATGGTATAATAAATTATCTCCTTCAGCATACCCTTCTCTTTGTCTTCTCTTTTTATCTGGATTGAAAACTTTTGCTTCATTATTTACAGGACCTGATGGTAACTCTTCAAAAACTTCTTTTGGATCTAATAATCTTGGATCCAACTTCTTAGGTGATTTAAAGCCTTTACAAACAACGAAAATTTCTGCAGACACATTTCTGGAAGCAGGTGGCTTTGTAGCTTCAACTTTTTCAAATACTTGATTGAACACCCACATCAAATTGTTATAATCTCTTGATCTGAAAATTTTAGTAACAAAGGTACCACCATTAGCTAAGTTTTCTACAGCTAACTTTAAGGCTTGTAAAGTCAATTGTGATTGAGTAAAAGCATCTTGTACCCATCCCATACCAACATTAGGGGCACCATCATGTAATACAGTATCAGCCTTCCATGTCTTCATATGTCCTCGTAATCTGGATCTACAATCTTCAGTAGTAATATCTGATTGAAAAGAAATAACATTAGGAAGTGGTTTAATAGGAACAATATCAACACCAATAATTAAGGAATTTATAGGACATCTTTGTGATGCTACCTGACACCAAGACCCTGGGGCGGCACACAAATCTATCACCACTTTAGATTTCTCTAAGAAATGTCCATACTTTTCGTTTACTTGAATAATCTTAAAAGAGGATCTAGCTCTATATCCCTTTTCTTTTGCTAAGTGGTAGTAACGATCTAAACGACCTTTACTGTTTTTCTTTTGAACTCTTCCCATATTTTATTATCTTAGCGATTAAAAAATTTTTGTCACTTTTGAGGAGATGAGATGAGTATGGAACATCGCGAACTTTAATACTGTGAACTTTTTTAGTGCGTGAATGGCTGCAACAATTAATTCTGGAGCAATAACAAAATTGAAAGACTAAACTGACGTTAAACTTTATGAATTACTTAAAAATATATTAAAAGAAATAAAAATAAAAATAAAAATAAAATAAAATAAAATAAATTTACAAAAAATTTACAAAAAATTTACAAAAAATCTTATGCAGTATATATGGTTTCAAAGAGCCCAATCATTCATTAAAGCATCATCCTTTGTCGTGTCTATCAAATTATTGTCAATTGATATGATATTACTTTCATTACAAAGAATACATTCATTTAACATGATTTCATCAAGTTCTTTCTTATTTTCAGAAGTACCATTCTTTTTGAAATTTTGAAATACTTTTTTAAATCTATAATCTCCCTTCAGTAATAAATAGTACCTAACAAGGCATTCTTTATGAAAATTATGATGACAATTGGGAAAACTTATGAAATTCTTATTTACTAGCAAATTGTTACAGAACCTACAAGGTTCACCTGGTTCAATTATTGTGTAAATTTTACCCTTGTTTTCTTGCTCAGTTGATGCTTTTATTTGAGTCTTCAACTTATTGGAAATGTTTAATGATTCTTTCATTTCCAATGATAATGAATTAATCTTATTGTTGTATTGGTTCAATGATCTTATAATTTCATCCTTAAAATTATTGATCATAACCGTTTCTGGAAATAATGGTAGTAAGTCCTTCAAGCTTAATATACTAGAATTCATTATTTTATTATAAGAAGAATCCAACAAGTATTTTAAAACTTTGTTAGCCTTATCCTGAGGAATATTAATCTCTTTTTCATTACCATTTACATTCATGGAATCAACGATATTTGCCGTAAGGTCTTTAACAACATCACTATCTTCATTATTATTATTCTTCTTCTTCTCCTTTTCATTATCATCGAGATCTTCAGAAGTTTTACCATTACCATTTGAGTTTTCATCTTCAACAGTAGTAGAAGAATCCAATGTGGTATCACCATAATAGCCACCGGTGTCATCACTCCTTATATCATTAAGTATATCGAATTCCTTACCATCACAAACCCCTTTTATTAAATAATCAGCAAACATTAACCACAATTTCTTACTTTCTCCGAAATTTCCTTCTTCTAATTTGCTCTTACCAATATCTTTGGTATCATTTCCATTGTCAAAATTATCATGAGAAATTTCAAAATCATCACTATTAATTTTCATCTCCCCATTATTCTCTAAGAAGTCATTATACTTATTAAGAATATAAACTGCCAAATTAGTTAAATTACTGTCTAATGACAATTTCAATGCTGGTTCGAATAACTTCATGTCATTAATCAATATTAACACAGCAGGCTGAACATGTTTATATCCAAGACAAAGCCTCAAGATAAATCCCGAATCATATAGCTTATTTGAGCTAGACATATCAGATTTAGCGTGATTAAGAAATTTAATTATTTGCTTGTTGATATATTTCATTGTATCATCATCACCAGAAACATCCATTTTGGGTTTTGTCGTTGGATAAGTTATCAATAAACTCAAATAATAGTTATTAATAGTTTTACTTTTAACTCCTTTACTATAAATCAACCTTTGTAAAAACTGAATACTATAGTTTTCAATCAATGGAATTTTTGAATTATTCTTATTATAAGTCAAAATTGCAGGTAAAAGTCTGTCGTAATTAATTTCACTGAATTTCAACCAAGTTTCAATGATTTTTTGGGGGTAGCTAATTAACAAAATCGTCGATTTTTTATAAATAATCTCTTCATACTTATGGAAATTATCTGAATACATCTTAATTAAGGTTTGTGTGGCGTTCTGCCACTCCTGTAAATCAATGTAATAATTTAATACAAACTCATAGTCTTTATCAAGTTCAGCTAGATAAAGTAACTTTGAATGATAGTTCATATCTTCTATAATCTGGTAAACTGTTTGTCTATCAAAGAATTTGTAATTCAAGTTCAAAAATGCATAGAATTTATCATTAAACTCTCTAAGAATCCTTTCTTTAGCTTCTATTGATAATTCCTTTTTTGCTTTAATCATTGAATAATTTGTAGCTTTGTTCATTTGGATCTCATCTTCAAGTTTATAAATCACCCGTAACATCAAGTCAATTATCCAACTCGATAATACAACTATTCTTATCTTATTCTTATCCTGATTTTTTGCCAAATAAAACTTAACTAGTAAATACTCAATTAACAACCTTTCACTTACTAAATTTGTTCTTGAGTTTGGATTACCAGATACAGTATGTTGCATATTTAATAACATCAAGCAAATTTTTTCAAATGGTTCAGACAGCTCTCCCAAAACTTTAATCCCTTTTACTTGTAAATTTATTAGGTCATTATCACTCCCCTCTTCGCCGTAATCAATACCAAATGCACCTTGTTGTAGATAGTCATAACCTTGTCTGACTAAAATCATATCTTTCTTTAAAAAACTAACATCTCTAGAAGCAGTATCATCAAGACATTTTAAAGCTTCATTATATTTACCCATTTTGAAATAATTGTACCAGACAGAAACTGATTCATTATTAACGAGTAATTCAAAAATATTATCCTGACTATAAATCCAATAAGTTCTAGCTGATTTATCTGCTACAATACCCAAAACTCTCTCATTTTTTTCTGATAAATACTGATTAAGTTCTAATACTTTGCAACTATTACTCAATTTATTAAAAATTAATAGTTGTTTATGATCGTTTGATAAACTAATAACATGATGATCACTTAAAATTAACGAATCATGTGCTTTGGAAAGATCGGTAGGGGTATTAAGTTTTTCAGTTTGTGAAAGTTGGAGTTCATTATCGTTAGAAAAAACTGCATTGTTTGATACCGATAAAAGAATATAGTTTGATCCATTGGAATATGATACTAAATTGGAAGAAGTGGAAGTTTCAATAACATTTGGTTGAATTTTAAATACCTTGGATAATTCAGAATATGAATGATCAAAACAATCCCACTGTAAAATCTTATTATCGATAAATAAGTTTATTTGGGAATCATTATTGGTAAAAAATACGCCATAGATATTGGAAAACTTGGTACATTTATAAACCAGCCTAATATACTTATCATCTTTTTTATTTTCATTTACTTTAGGATCATGGCTTTTTATATTACTCACATATATGGACCCATCAGTTGTAGTAACCAAAATATCACCAGTAGATATAGAGTCCTCATGATCAGACGATGGAAAGGTAATGAATTTAATCAATAAATTTTTGAACCGGGGTAATACTTTAAATTTATCATAAGAGTCATGTAGATAATAATGCATTGTGTTATTAATTTGACAGATGAAATGACATCCATTAGGAGATAACCAACAATCAGTTATGACTATATCAGTGGAATTAGATAACTGGTAATGCTTTACTTCAGATGGGTTATTCAAATTAATCTTAAACACCAGTCTATCCAATATCAAATACATAATATTATTCTGGACACACAATCTTTTAAGTTTAGACTTTATATTGAATTGTAATTGAACCTGATCAATATCAAATGTAGGTTCTTCATGTTGGACTTCTCGATGAATGATAGACATTTGACTTTCATCTTCAAACTTACTACCACTTCGAGTAGTTTGTGTTGTAGAAGAAGGATTTACTGTAGAATTGGTGTCACCATTCAATGATTCTCCATTGGCATGCATTGTATAGACATTAATAGGGTTTTAATTATGGAATCCTTAGTTTTTTAGTAAAGTTGTGGATTGCACGCGAAAATGAAGACACTATCAATACCGTTTTTAGGCCGTGAGGACAAAAAAAAAAGAGATTGCAGCACGAGAGTTTCGCGTATGGTCTCCCACTACACTACTCGGTCTCGCTCTTAGCAGCTTAACTACAGTTGATCGGACGGGAAACGGTGCTTTCTGCTAGATATGGCCACAACCGAAATAGTATATTTTTGGAGGGTTTATGAGCATTTGGTTTATGAGCATTTGGTTTATGAGCATTTTTTTATGGAAATAATTTTCACCTCTCTACGGCGTTAAGACATGGAAATAACCCATCCTCTCTACGGTGATAACAAACGGAAATACTCTTGGCTGCAATGTCTTAAAAATTACTACAATAACACAAACATTTCAATGTATTACTAATGACTCTAATTACTTGATCACTAAGCAAAGATTTCAATTGTATTTAATACAATTCTTTTGTCCCTTGTTTTCACTATTTATCACTTTCAACAACACTTTACACTATGAATCATTTCTTTAAAGAAAGTTTCTGGGGAAGAATCATTAACCAAACTTCAGGTCACAAATTACTTCCTTATCCGGAAGAAAAACCTGACTTTGTAGTACCAGAAAAGTATTTAATATCAACATCAGAATCAGGTTCATTTAAAGAGAAAACTGTTCAAGAAGGAAAGGAATCAGAATTGGCTTCAAAATCGGCTTCAAAATCGGCTTCAGAATCATCTTCAAAATCGGCTTCAG
The DNA here is from genome assembly GCA_030573955.1 of Yamadazyma triangularis. Lineage (NCBI taxonomy): Eukaryota > Fungi > Ascomycota > Pichiomycetes > Serinales > Debaryomycetaceae > Yamadazyma > Yamadazyma triangularis. Next base: position 15,902 of record JAJMEC010000092.1, on the reverse strand, counting down.
AATCATCTTCAAAATCGGCTTCAGAATCACCTTCTTCTAACAAAATTCTAGTCGACTGGTACGATGATAATGACCCAGAAAACCCTTATAATTGGAGTTTAACTCAAAAAACAGTTCTATTATTAATGATAATGTTCTTAACTACCAGTATTTATGTTGGTTCTGCAATTTATACTCCTGGTATTGATGAATTAATGGTAAGATTTAACGTTACTCGAACTGTGGCTACAGTTCCTTTAAGTATGTTTGTCATTGGTTACGGTATAGGACCATTATTTTTATCTCCTGTGACAGAAAGTGAATCCATTGGTAGAAATAACATTTATATCATTTCCCTTTTTATCTTTTTCATCCTTCAAATCCCTACTGCTTTAGTTAACAATATGCCTGGATTATGTGTATTAAGACTTATAGCTGGGATCTTTTCGTCTCCTGTATTGAGTACTGGTGGTGCTTCTATTGGAGATATCATCACATTTCCTTACTTTCCTTGTGCTTTAGCTTTGTGGGCTATTGGAGGAGTTCTGGGTCCTTCTTTAAGTCCTTTGATTGGTGGTGCTTTCAAGATTGCCGGTGACAATGTTGATGGTACTGATAACGGCTGGAGATGGCCTTTTTGGTTCATGGCTATCATTTCTGGTACTTGTTTTGTGCTTCTTAGTTTGTTCTTACCAGAAACTTATGGTAAAACTATCCTCTACAGAAGAGCCCAAAGATTACGGGCTAAAACTGGTAATAATAATATCGTTACTCAGGACGAATTGGATGATGATGGAACTAAATCTCCTACTCAATTGATCATTTCCCTATTGTGGAGACCTATGGAAATCACTATCATGGAACCGGTTGTTATGTTGATCAGTTTATACATTTCTTTGGTTTATGCCATCTTATATCTTTGGTTTGAAGCTTTCCCTATAGTGTTTTATGAAGTTCATCAATTTACAATAATCCAAATGGGATTGACTTATATTTCCATTGCTGTTGGAGTTATTCTTGGAAGTATTATGTATGTTCCTTATATTTACATTAACTTCACCAAAGTGGTTCTAAAAGGAGATCCTTTTGTTCCAGAAGCATTTCTTCCTCCAGCAATTGCTGGATCATTCTGTATTTCATTTGGAATGATAATTTTTGCTTGGACTTCAAGTCCTGAATTCCATTGGTTTCCTCCAATGATTGGTTCAGGTATTTTTGCTATTGGAGCTCTTTTAGTGTTTCAATCTTTATTCAGTTATATGGGAGCTTCATTCTTTAGGTTTGTGGCTTCTGCTTTTGCTGGTAATGCTTTCTTTAGATCGGTTATAGGTGGTTGTTTTCCTTTATTTGCTAGACCATTGTTTATTAATACTGGATCGGAAAAGTTTCCTGTAGGATGGGGATCAACTATTTTGGGGTTTATAGCTCTTGCTATGTGTTTAATTCCGATTTTGTTTTATGTTTATGGGGTTCAATTGAGGGCCAAGTCGAAGTATGCCAATTGAGTTGATGTAGTAGTTGATATGATGTAGTAGTTGATATGATGTAGTAGTTGATAGTCCTGATAGTAACTAGTAGTAACTAGTATAGTAATTAATATAGTAATTAATATGGTAACTAGTATAGTAGTTGATAGTAACTGACATAGTAGTTAATATAGTAGTTAATAATAACTAATTTAGTAACTTTAATACTTTTATATTAACTTTAGTAGTTAATATAGTACCTTTAGTAACTAATATAGTAGTTGCTATAGTAACTGATAGTAACTGTTATAGTATGGTATAGTAGTTGATAAAGTAGTTGATAAAGTAGTTGATAGGAGCTGATAGTAACTAATATAGTAACTAATATAGTAACTATATAGTAATCTTCTATAGGAACAGAATAGTGTTTGGTGGTTGAGTTATAAAGGGAGTAATTGTAGTTTATCTTCTTCAGTAGTGGTAAGAGATACTGTATTATTTTGTCATTATTCTGCCATTATTTGGTGTCTATGTAGTAATTATAACTTTCGCAGAGATTACATTTTAAACACAATCTCCAAACAAAATCTCATAGTAATCTTAGCAATCTCAGAAATGATCTTTGGAAATTGAAAAAAAAAAAAAAAAATTAATATTAATAAAAAAAAAATAAAAAAAAATAGAAAAAACCCAAAAAAAAACTCCTAACATTATGTCATACTACTCACATAAACAATACCACAACATTCACTCCTAAACTCTATGCATCTTCTGAATGACTTCCCCCTATACCGTTCTAAGCCTGAAACCAGCTCATGATCATCACTTCGGGTTATATACAGGAAAAAACAAATCGCATATTAGTTTTGCTGGATGAAATTTATAAATTGTTAAGGGTTAATTGATTGATTTTTACGAAAAAAAAAACAAAAATCAAGTTACAAATAATCAAGTATGAATGTATTAAAATTACAAAAGAAGTATCCAGTTTTAGATCAATCTGAATTATTTGGTTTAATTGAAGATTTCAGAGGAATTGATATAGAAGACAATGGATGGGCAGAGAAAAAGGATATTATAAATGCAGTTTCTAAAGATGGGAAATATTCTTATGATGAAGCCAGAGAAACTTTAAAACAAGTTGATGTTGATGCATCTGGTAGAGTTGAATTGGATGATTATGTACAATTAATGGCTAAATTGAAGGAAGGTTCTGGTGGTGATGGTGGTGCCAACTTATCGGTACCATCAGGCGCCGGGATTCCAACTTCTCCTAAATCACCTAAAAATGCTCCTGTTCCAACGGCAAATACCTCTCATAAAACCTATATTACCGGTAAAACTTCTGGTACTACTCATACCATTAATGATGAAGAAAGATCTGAATTCACTAGACATATCAACTCGGTGTTAGCCGGGGATCCTGATATTGGTGATAGATTGCCTTTTGACACTGAAACTTTTCAAATATTCGATGAATGTCGTGATGGGTTAGTTTTATCTAAATTAATCAATGATTCTGTTCCTGATACTATTGATACAAGAGTTTTAAACTTGACTTCTCCTAAGAAAAAGACTTTAAACAATTTCCAAATGAGTGAAAATGCTAATATTGTTATCAATTCAGCTAAAGCCATTGGATGTGTTGTTATTAATGTCCACACTGAAGATATTATTGATGGTAAAGAACATTTAATTTTAGGTTTAATTTGGCAAATCATTAGAAGAGGTTTATTATCTAAAGTTGACATTAATTTCCATCCTGAATTATACAGACTTTTGGAAGATGACGAAACTTTAGAACAATTCTTAAGCTTACCACCAGAAAAGATCTTATTAAGGTGGTTCAATTACCACTTAAAGAATGCTGGTTCTCAAAGAAGAGTATCTAACTTTTCTGGTGATATCAGTGATGGTGAATGCTATACCTTATTATTAAATCAATTACAACCAGAACATTGTGATTTAAGTCCATTGAAAACTTCAGACCTGTTACAAAGAGCTAATCAAATCTTGGATAATGCAGAAAAAATTGGTTGTAGAAAATATTTAACACCAACTTCTTTAGTTGCTGGTAATCCAAGATTAAATTTGGCCTTTGTTGCTCACTTATTCAACACCTATCCAGGATTAGATCCAATTGAAGAAGGTGAAAAACCAGAAATTGAAGAATTTGATGCTGAAGGAGAGAGAGAAGCTAGAGTATTTACTTTATGGTTAAATTCATTGGATGTTGATCCACCAATTGTATCATTATTTGAAGACTTAAAGGATGGGTTGGTATTATTACAAGCTTTCGACAAAGTGATGCCAGGAAGTGTTTCCTTAAAACATGCCAACAAAAAACCAACCAATGGACAACCATTAATGAGATTTAAAGCTTTAGAAAACACCAATTATGCAGTTGAAGTTGGTAAAGCCCTGAAATTTTCCCTCGTGGGTATTGAAGGTGGTGATATAGTTGATGGTAACAAATTGTTAACATTAGCATTAGTATGGCAATTAATGAGAAAAAACATCACTAATACATTAGGTCAATTAACTGGACCTGGATCTAGTGATGCTGATATTTTGAAATGGGCTAATGGTCAAGTAGCCAAAGGTGGTAAGAGTGGTACAATTAGATCTTTCAGTGATTCATCATTGTCTAATGGGGTTTATTTATTGGATGTATTACACGGAATGAAACCAGGATATGTTGATTATGATTTAGTCTATCAAGGAGGTAATCTTTCTGAAGATCAAAAATATGCTAATGCTAAATTGGCAATTTCTATTGCTAGAAAGTTAGGTGCTTTGATTTGGTTGGTTCCAGAAGATATTAATGAAGTTAGAGGTAGATTAATCTTATCTTTCTTGGGTAGTTTAATGAGTGTTGATGAAGGTATATAAGTGGTTTATATATATATGTAATATTTTTTTGTTAGATAAAAGAACTGTTTAAATATTGAATATCAGAATCTCTAAATCTCAGAATCTCTAAATCTCAGAATCTCTAATTGATTATCCTATGTAGAGGAATAGTCGCGCCAAAATCCGGCATACAACACCAACCAATAAGAAATTCGATGAAGCTAATGAGAAATTAACTGAAAACTTAGTTAATTGTCGTTTAAGTGTTAAAACTCCAGATCATCATGTCCAAGATATTGCCATTTACTGAGGCAAACACCGTAAGAGTGTCTTCATTATTCAGACAAGCCTTAAGAACAGCATTTGATTCTTCATTAAAGTTCGATGCTTATAGAGCAGAAACCATAAAGATTAGAAAACAATTTGAATCCAATAGAAACATAAGCAATCCAACTGATTTAGAAGAAGTTATCAAAAAGACAGAAGCAAAACTAGCTGAATGGAAACACCCTGATCCTTATATTCCACCACTGAGACCAGGTGGTACCAAATACCAAAGAAACATCCCCCTTGAGCATGAACATGTTGTTCCTGGAGACTGGTAAGTTCAAATCAAATATAAGCCGGTTTTCTTCTTTTTTATTATTATTAAGTTCCCGGTATTCCATAACGCATCAGCTTACAATTTCAATCCAAACTCATATAACTATATGTATTTTACATAAAGCTTTAATATAGTAGATTTATTAGCTCTGATAATTTCCTCACCACGCGCACGACCATAGATTCACAAATACTCTTTTTGCAACATTTTGATACACATTAGATCTATTTGTTAACTGACAGAGAAGGGTTAAATGTCGTCTATAATGATTTTATTTAGAGAGTTATTAGACAATATTGAAAACCGCATTAATGACTTCAATAATAGGTTAATTTCTGAGTCGTTAGTGTTAACAATGACTAGAGTTACTACTGTTACTCATTCAGTACAAACCACATGTAGTCAGCTTAGGGAATATACCACCAGTATTGGAATTAGTGATACAATTACCTCAGAAGATACTGAATTACACTCAAATGACAATGGGTTTATAATGACAGTTTCTTTCTTCTTGAACGGCATGGGATCACAATTGAATTTTCTTCTTTCTATTCTGATTCTTGTTTTACTACTTTCTACAGTGTTATTTTTCAGTTTAGAGTATTTTTCAATTGAAGAAGAACAAACTCCAGATAATGAGTCAAATAAAAGCATGGAAGATGATACTATAGACAGAACCTCATTCTATTATGATCATTCTTGGACTTCAATTTTAAACCCATTAAATCTTGATTTTAGTGATTCTTGGAAGAGCAATGATCCAAAGCTGGAAAGTGAATTTAATATGGGATATGTAGACCAATGTATCAATGACGAAGTTTTCACCAATAAGGATGAAACTCAGAATCTTCTTTCAAACAATGAGTTAATATCACCAATCACAAACTTTTCTGAAAGTCCCCTTATGTGGCATATGAATTCCAATGAAAATATCAATATGAATAAGGTTAAGAATAAGTTAACTTGGGATGACTTTAAGTACACTAAACCAATTTCAAGTTCTCATATAGTTTTGGAAAATGAACAGGATTATAGTGCTGGAACAAACTTTAATCCTCTAAATATTGATGATTCCTTGTTTATTTCACATATACCTGTACCACATTCTGTGACACCACAAAAAATGCTTACTGATGAAAATGGAGTTGAAAAGTCAATTAGTTTGGAAGACGATGTTAGAAACAACAGTATCAAGTTTGATCCTGATGAGGAAAAACAAGTTAAAAAAAGGTTACAGGATATGATAGGCTGTTATAACCAATCATACACATATGCATTTCCGATGAAACCATCATGGAGGTCTAACGAATTGGAGTTACCAAGACTGTCCCCGCAGCCTAAATCTGATAATGATATCAATCATCCCTTTGAGGAAATGCATTTGGGACCAGAACAAACATCAAATTCAGTAGGAAAAAGTTATTCCCTAGTATCAATGAGTCCAAGTGTAAGGGCGATTGTAACAACAGCAAGAAAGTTGAGTCCAGAAGAGTACTTCGGTATCAATCTGGAAACAAAAGAAATGTATTGGGATGATTTATTAAGTATGTTATCACAGGAAAGTGACAGCCACAGCTATTTGAACAATAAAATCGATAATTTGGTTCAAATTGGAAAAGAAGATAAAATTAGGTTTGTTAGACTTCTAAGGCTTTTAGTCTCTCAAGATTATGAAGGAAATGAAAAATCCATTAAAGAAACAACAATTCAGTCAATTAAAATCATTCAATCTAAGTTATTAATTCTTATGAATATGTTGTATGAAGAAAAAGAAGTTGAAATCAGGTCTGAATTAATGCTTTTAGTAAGGGATATTATTTCCTATTCAGGGGATAAAGATATTGCTGCAAAAGATTATATCTATTGCGTCAAAATGTGCACTAAATTATTAGACACCGAATTCACTCAAGACATTAAACAAACAATTTCTTCTTCATTGGTAATATTAGTAAGTGCATTAAATGCACAGGATTTTGTCAAACTTTACTTACCATTTTGGTCGGATACTTTAACTAGTAATGATTATGGCCTTGAAGCTAAAAGACATGCATTACAATATTTCAAGTATTATATTTGTTTCAACAAATCCAACATAATCCATGATTTTACTTTTAATCCTACGTTGAATAAAATAGACTGTTGTGGATCTAAAATAATCGGTGCCTATAAATCCAATTTGTCAAATCTTGTTAATCCTCAAGATCAAGGTATTCTAGATGAGATTATTGAAATATATTTAATTTTCGTGGAGATATTATTAAACAACCAAGATATACCAATCCAAATAAGATATGAGATCTTAACAAATTATATTTCATCATCTTATAATACTTTAGAAACCATACTTAAATCATATCATAGAACAATAGAACTGCCAAAATTACCTGAATTAGGATTTGATAGTGAAAAAAGGTAGTGGATGTGACAAAGACTCTGCGGAGACACGAAGGTTCAAGATGAGATGAGTAGTGAAAAAAAAAGAACAAAAAAGATATACTACAAAACAACATGCCTAGATCCAAACGTTCCAAACTCGTTACCTTAGCTCAAACAGAAAAGAAAGGAAAAGATAACAAAGTCAGAATATTTGACGATGTAAGAAGTGCCCTTGATGAATACAAATATGTTTTCGTTCTTCAATTGGATGAAGTTCGTACACCAGTTTTACAAGAACTCAGAAATGATTGGGCTGGATCTAAATTAATATTAGGAAAGAGAAGAGTATTAGAAAAAGCTTTAGGAGATAGACCGGAAGAGGAATATAAAGAAAACTTACATAAACTTACTGATCTTTGTGAAGGAGTTTGTGGGTTATTATTTACTAATGAAGAAGTGGATACTGTAACTTCATACTTTAAAAGTTATACTAGGAGTGATTATTCCAGAGCTAAATCTAAATCACCTCTTGACTTCACTATACCAGAAGGTATTATATACTCTAGAGGTGGTCAAATACCCGAAGATGATGATGTACCAATGTCACATTCTTTAGAAGAAACGTTGAGAAATAAGTTCAAGATTCCAACCAAAATCAAATCCGGTAAAATTACATTAGAAAAGCCTTACGATGTTTGTAAACAAGGTGATGTTTTAGATATTAGACAGGCTTTGATACTTAAACAGTTTGGTATCGCAGCCTCTGAATATAAGGTCAATATCTTAGGCTATTATGATGGTGATGAAACTGAAGTTCATCAATTTTAAGATAGTATTGAAATAAATAGAGATTTTTTTTTATTGCATTAAAGAGTTCTGTGTATAATAATTATAAAAGTATATATAATTAAAATGGCCTTGTTCTATTTACATATTAATTTGGCTCTATCATTGTTTGAACGAAAAATAACCTTGCAGGACCATTTCCAACATTAGTCATACCATAAGTGTTCCCACTAGGTACTTGAAATGAACAACCTCTTGTAGCAGCAAATGTATGGTTACTGATACTTACCTCAACTAAACCTTTGACAACATGAAACATATAAACACAAGAACCCGAAGATTTGGACGTTTTGAAGCCTTCATGAGGAAATTCTATTAGAGCACCAGCCACTTTGTCACTATCTTCAAAAATCCTTGCAATCTTAAAAGAATCAGATATTTCACTATCATTTGAATCTTGCTTATTAGGTTCAAAGTCATCAAAATCAGGAGCATAAGCAATGGTTCTTGATATCAATTCTTCACTTTCTTGAGATTCATAAACATCCAAATTCAATTTTTTATCTTTGAACCATTCGGAACCTAATACTTCAGGATCAGATTCGTAATCATAAGTTTCTTCCTTTTTGGTACTAGAAGGTGATGACTTTTTCAGTTTAGGAGTTCTCGTTCTCAGTCGAGATCGTCTCTTGGAATTTGGATCGTTATTTCGATTTGGTTCAGGGACATGAATAATTTCTTTTATTTCTTGTAAAGGAATGTTCCTTATATCATTAACCAAAGTACTATCAGGGTCATCATCATTCTCATTAGCTCGTGAATATACAATTCTTTCATTTCGCCAGAAAGCCAAAGGAGAAGTTCTGACTCTTTTAGATCGTCTTAAACCATCAGGTGGAGGTGAAGGTAAGGGAGTAGGTTTCATAGATATTTCTTGAGGAGGAGATTCGGATCTAGCATAAGATTTAGTCTTTTGGGCTGAGGACTTCCCTAGAGCCATGTTTTTGGTAAAAGAAGAAGCTTTTTTATTAGAACTAGATCTTTTCCGACGTGGAGCAGCTTTGGGTTTATCATCAGGAGAAGCCAATTGGGTTGAAGATTCTTCTATTGGAGGAATATCAGGATCCATATCACCATAAAACCCATCATCATACCCATCATCATAGTTGAAATTTGCTTGTTGATCCATATCATCTATACTTTCATTACTGGTATCCTTACTGGAACTGTCTTGACTATCTTTAACCTTCTTATTATAAGGTAAAGGAGATCTTAAAGGAGACTTCTTTTGTTTCTTGGAAATAGAAATAGGCGATAAATCAAACCTGTCAGTTTCAGCATCAGTAAAGTTTATCTTTCTGGCAAAGTTATTAAAGGTTTCGCCCTCCTTAGCAGTATCCTGATAACTAACAGATTCCAGACCACGAGGTCTACTCCTTTGATCACTATAATCATCATCATTAACAACATCATCATCGTCATCATTATCATTTTCATCATCATCATCATAATGACGTCTTCTTCCACTACCTCCACTCAGCTTACGACGTGATTCATTACTAGATTCATCATCCTCTTCAAAAAACTCGTCTATATCTTCCATATTATACCTATCTTTCTGGAGATTCTTCTTGGGTTTGATTCCGGTTTTCCGGGACTGATTTCCTAAATTTAACAAATCCATAGCTATTTATAACTATTTTATGTATCACTAATGATCAAACAAAAGAATAAGTTAAATGATAACAACCATAAATTATTAATTGGTGTATATTACATATATAAACAATTCCTTAAACTGCGGGAGACAAAGTGACACAAAACGCGAAAGACGATGCGAAAAGTGATGCAAAAAAAATTAAAAACGGCTGCAACCTAACACTTAATATAGAGCACTTTGTATGAACCCATGGTTATTTTCTGAAATATAATGACACAAAGTTTCTCCTCCAGTTGCAGTAATGTATACAACATAACGGCGATGTTCTGGCGTTGAAATATTCCTCACAGAGATCCCGGTAATGGTTTCATCAAAGGCTCCGTTGTGAGCGAACAAATGTTCGAGCCTAAACCCGTAGACTCCGCGATATTGACATAACCGTAGCACTGCTGAGAACCCTTGTTGAGTCACAACTATCATACAAGAGAGTTCGGGAATTATGTGACTAAGGGACATTCTGTTGGCGAATTTGGTGTTGGGAGGAACATGTCTCAAGTCAAAGATTGTGGGACTTGAACCGTTGCAGAATAGTGATTCCAGCCTGAATAATGCTGCTGATAATGATGTCGATACCATGAGGAATTGGGTGGGACACGAACGGCCTGTAGAATACATTTGAGAAATTTTGGTTCCATTTTGGAACAGTTTATGGATTCCTTTTTCTATTCTTCTGTAGGTATCGTCATGACTTACGAGTTTTTTAGGAGGTAAATATTTGTTATTTTTATCGATTTTGGTGGTGGTGGTGGTGGTGGTGTTGACATTATCATTATCATCATCATTTTGATCATCATCATTTTCATCATTTTCATCATTTTCATCATCATCAAAGAGCTTTGGAATTGGGGTTTGAAATTGCTGCCAATTTGCAGCCATTCCCAATTCACTTGATACTTCAGGTGGACATATAAACCCCAAAGCTAAAGATTCGGCAATGATATTATCAACAGTAAAATTATCAATTTCAGGATCCCCAGTCACTTGAGCCAAAGAATCCACAGGTTTGAAATAAGTACTACTCACTGGACGAACCGTCCAACAGTCTTCACTTAAAAGAACTCTATTAGTGACTCTTGGTGTTGAAAACACTACTCTTTTAAATCTATCGAACATGACATCATTACCAGCCATTTCTAACTGTTGCATTGCTGGATCAACATAATACACATGAGGACCATCTAATTGATCAACATTTAGAGGTCCATGTCTAAAAATGGCTCTGAATTTAAAATTTATCAACTCTCCTGAAATAGAACAACAGGTTACCATTATCGAATGAGTTCCGGACTCATCGACATCGTGGCTTAAGAAAGAAACATCGGGGATATTATGCAATAATTGGTGAGTTTTACTATGGTGAAATTGATGGTCTCCTTCATGGTAGTAGAATAATGTTAATGACTGAGAATTATCAGAACTGATGATAAAATTGTGATTATTCCCATTATTGTCAGGATAACTTAAGAAATCAAGCCCCCAGGAACTGCTTTCTAACTTTAACTTAAAGTCAGGATTGATTTTTAACCCCCAGAATCGGACATTACTTTCATGGCCCTCTCCAGAGTAAGGAATTCCTTTGTTTCGATCAATTACGTACCAATTATAGTACGAAGCATCTACTCCTAACCGGTCTATGTATTCAAAAATAGTGCTGGTGTACCAAACCAATAGAGACCCATCATCAGAACATGCTCCCAACACTTGACAACCTAAAAAATGACCCACTTTTAAGTAATTGATCGTGTGAGGAAAATAAGGCCATGTTGATATTAATCTGTCAGTGGTGGACGTAACCATAGGTTTGGTGTCGAATTTCAACACCGGTTTTGGAATCGGCGTGTGTCTTATAGGATCAAATTTGAACACTAAAATGTCTGAGCTGCATGCACTAACTAGATACTCTTCACCATCATCTTTTGATATAATACACGTCAAATTGTTTTTATACCGTTTACTCAGTTCATGGTTCTCCAAAGTAACTGCTTGAGGCTCCAGAACATTAAGACTATCACTGAACTTTGTAGCCTGAGAAACCCGATACTCCTGAGGGTATTTCAGTCTTTTTCGAAGAAACAATTCCTCATTACTATCATCCACAGGTTGGGGGTTCTCTAGGCGACGATTGAGATCATACTTAAGACACTCTGACTTGTAAGCATCGATAGCACTAGAGTCAACACAAGTAGCTCTTTGTGGATCCATTGTATACTCATAAATGACATCATGGGACAATTCAACTGACGAAAAGTCAGAGGATATTTGGGAATCGGTGTCGAATCGTTCTTGAAACTCAAAGTTCTCATTATCAGTATCATTACGATCATAAACACCATTTTCGGCGCCAATTACAATTTCACTCGAACCAACATCAGATTCATCACTGTCATCAATTCCAGAACGTAAATCTCCCGCTATAGCATCTACAGTAAACGCTTCACGCCGTTGATCATAGAACCTATCAGCATCACGATTGTCCCGTTCCAAGCTTAAAAAGTCAAACGTTTCATGGTCACTGTCTTCATTGTGAACAGAGAAATCATTTTGGGCTTCTGAATACTCATCCACTCTTTTTGCCTTCTTCGTTATGCCACGAGTCGCCAAAAATCGGTTGAATGCTGTGTCTGCCTTGGAGGCACAATCCATTTTGCTATGTAAATTTAGTGCGAGAGAAGATGTAATAATAATAATCTCTTCATAATGGGAGAAACACATCATGCTGATTACACCAACTATGAATCGGGAATGTCCAAAAAAGATATGTTAGAACAGTTGGTGATGTCATATGAGGCATTATCATCAGAATGTACTAATTGGGTTGCTAATTTATCCAACTGTGCTTCGTTGCTTTGGTATGGATATCATTCCCTTGGTGTGCCTATTAACTGGGCTGGATTCTATGTCGATGACGCCGAACATGAAAACCAGTTGATATTGGGACCTTTTCAAGGTAAAGTGGCTTGTCAGACTATTGAATTTGGTAAAGGGGTTTGTGGAAGTGCTATTAGCTCAAACAATACTCAGTTGGTTAGAGATGTTAATACGTTTCCTGGTCATATTGCTTGTGATGGTGATACCAAGAGTGAAATAGTTGTTCCTATAGTAAGTGGAGACAAGAGATTAGGGGTTCTAGATATAGATTGTTTGGATTACAATGGGTTTGATGAATGTGATCAACAGTATTTAGAGAAGCTTGTGAGTATAATAATAGAATCATGTAAGTTTTAGACACTGGAGGATTTTTTTTTTTTTTTGTTTTCACATATATTAAACTAAAAAAATAGATATATAAAAAAAAGTTATATATAAAAAATGTTATAGACAGCATGGCTTTTTACAAATCATAGAATATTTTTTTTTTGTAGTTTTTTTTGTTTTTTGTTTTTTAAACTTTTTTCTTTCTTTTGAAAGAAATTGGTTCAAGAACTTGTACTAATACCTTCATGGTTACCATCAGTCATATCAACATCACCGTCACCATCACCATCAACATCACCGTCAACATCAGCATCAGCATCACCATCATCAGCGTCAGCTCTTCTTTGTTCTCCTCTTTCTAAATTATGATACAATAAAGATTTTGCCTTTTCAACAGAATATGGAGTTCCTGATAATGTGAAAATTCTTTCAGTTTTTCCTTCAAGTTCATCAGAAATACCAATAATTGCACCACTAACTTTTCTTACCCCTTGGATTCGGGATCCATTTTTACCAATCAATGCTCCTACAACATCATTACCAAATGACATGGTAGTGGTGATTAACGATTTGTTGTTAGCTAAAGGATTAGCAGCAGTTACGATTTTTTTCCTATAATTCTTTTGATAAGCCAAAGATTTGGGGACATAATAATTGGCACCAACTATAGATGAGAAATCTTCAATTAAACATCTAGAGATGATTCTTAAACTATCATATAAATTATCCACACTACCTTGTAATTCAACCAATCTTTCATTAGAATTGGGTAAGAATGATTTTGAAGCAATCATGGAGATATTGAAATTGGATTGAATTTGTTGAATTCTTATACCTTTTGACCCAATCAAGGTTCCCATTTGACTATTTGGAATTAATAATCTTAAAATAGTAGTTTCTCCAGGAACATTTGGTGTCAGACTTAATTGCTTTAATGGGAAATAACTGTAGCTACTAAAATCATTATTTAAAGCACTAGCATTACATAATGCTTGAGCAAAATAACTTAAAGCTTTGGAACAATTATCCAAGGTTCCAGAAACAGTTAAAATTCTTTCATGAGATCCAGGTAATAATTTAGATATTCCTGCTTTAGTACTAGTTTCTTCTCTAATTGAATCTATAACTTGTCCATTTTGTCCGATTAAACAACCCGATTCTTTAGCAGAAACCAATACCCGGTAGTTTATTAAAGTGTTTGAAGTTTCATCAGTTAATGAAGGTAACACTGAGTGATTGGATTCATTAATTTCATTATTTTTATTTTCAGTAAAGTTTGTATCAAATAAGGATTCCGTCATTATTCATATATCTATAAAGTTCAAGTAAAATAAAAAAAACACACACACGATAAAAAAAAAGGAAATATGGGGAAATGTAATATCAATATGTATACCACACAAGGTTATTGAAAAGGATGAAAATAAAAATAAAAGTTTGAATTAAAATTGGATCAATATATTATTTTATCACAATAGTAATAATAATAATAATAATAATATCAAAAAAAAAAAGTTAAGTTTGAAGGATTAATAAAACACAAATTTATGAAATAAAAAAAATACAAACTTTTATGGAATATTGGAAAAGGTGATATATAATCCAGCTATTGATTGGAAACTTTTCAAAACAATTATAAAATAATAATAATAATAATAATAATAAAAAAAAAACAAAAAGTGTCAAAATTTCAACAAATGAATTATCTGAATTATCCTTAATAAGTATGATTAAGTCTTTCCAAAATTATAATAATTCCTAACTTTGACACTAGCCACCAATAGTAAATATATATATATATATATATAAAATGAATAGACTTAATTGATTTAAAAGACAATAATAATAATAAAAAAAAGATTTATGGATATACAATTAAGAAAAATCAAACAAAACAATTTTTCCCGTTAATTGTACAAGTCTAAAAGGAATACTCCACAAAGTCTATTCAATGTTGGTGGGTTACTAAAAAAAAAAGGTTGTAGATATAAAAAAAAAACCTTACTCACTCACTCTCTCACTCACTGAGATAAAAAAAAAAAAACTAATAAAAAAGGTCTGCCCTAAAAAAATATGCAAAACCTCTTAAAACACTGAAACGTCTTTTAAATAATGGGGAAAAAACCTGATATGATGATCACTCTTTGATTACAAACAAAGTTATAACACAAAGACGAAGAAAAAAAAAAACCGTGATTGGAATATCAGGAAATTAAATAGAATCAATTACTTTAACAAAGTTTCAGGTTCAACGTTTTAAAACAGATAAAAAATACTTCTGCGTGAGTAGTAACAGTTTTAAAAACCTTTGAAAAATGTATATATATATAAAAAAAAAAAAGGAAACGGTTGGAAAAGGGAGAAAACAAATCAATTGATTTAGATTCTTTATTCAACGACTAATTCTTAACTATAAATTCAGTTAACAGGGGAAATTTATTATGTTAAATCCTTTTTTAATATTGGATAGAAAAGACAGAATGTTTTAAATGAAAAATTTTAATTTTGATTTGACGACCTTTTAGATGATACTGGACGAACTTACACAAAAACGGACTTTGTGATATTAACGCTTTACTTGTTTAAGGACAATAGATCAATTTTAGTGAGTAGGTGCATTAATTTCCAACTATAGTGTCGTGTAGATATAGAGACAATATGTCTTTTACAATATGTTTACAATATCTCGTACTTTTTCTTACAAATCTGGTGGGGGTAAAGTATGTCTATTTTATTAATTCTCGCTTATTATTATTATTAGTGATATAACTTTGTTCACATTAGCTGTCCTACAGAATTACGGCGAGCTTTTTTTTTTTTGATCTTTTTTTTTTTTTCACTTCACTTTTTTTTTTTTTTTTTTTTTTTTTTTTTTTTTTTTTTTTTTTTTTTTTTTTTTTTTTTTTTTTTTTTTTTTTTTTTT